>MPNW01000665.1:16777-35670 GCA_011800805.1 Hirudo medicinalis | reverse complement strand
GCATACCATTTGTATTTTGGTGTAAAAGTGGGAGACCAAGACAAAACACCTAAATTGTACTTGCTATAGCTGTTATTTACGAGGTTGGCTTAAAGGTTAATCAATGTCTAATTGGTTTGGAGAGGTTTGGTAAGGTTAATCAATACTAATGGTTTGGAGAGAACAAAAAGATCATTCAACTGATTGTTATTTGTGCATGACTCAAATATCAGGTTTTTCATCAAGATTAAAACATTGCATAAAGTATCTTAACATAATCCTCCAGAAATTATTCCTTGTACCTCATGATGGCATTTTAACATTACATAAACCACCGGAAAATTGGCGCTCGGAAGAATCTGAAGAATTTTCGAATGATGATGATTTGTTCTCGTAAAGATCCAGATTATTTGGAGTCTTCATTAGTTCATAAGATTTCACAAGAAGAGCTTAATGATCTTGTAAGAAATTACGATTTATCTAAAGCAAAAGCTGAGATCATGGGTTAACGGTTACAACAAGCTTTTGCTGAAGGGTTTAAAAACATGATCTTTTCGATCACGTCAAAGTGTTTTGTTAGAATGTTTTGACATGGACGGTGATCTTGTGTTTTTCATAAACATTGGCATGCTGATGACAGAATTGAGTATTGAGCACAACACAGAAGAGTGGTGCTTGTTCATTGACTCATCAAAAGATAGGTTGGAGGCCGTTCTCCTCCATAATTGTAATGAATTGCCATCTACTCCGGTTGAATAGGCAGTGCACTTGAAAGAATCATGTGAAATTATGAAATCTCTTCTGAAAAATATTAAATATGATGAATATCAATGGAAAATATGTGGAGATCTCAAAGAGATCGGAATTCTTCTTGGCATGCGTCAAGATTTTACTAAATATTGCTGTTTTTTTATGTGAATGGGACAGTCGAGCAAGAGATAAACACTATTCTGTTAAAAATTGGCCTTCGAGAGAATTAGTTCCTGGAGAGAAAAATGTGTTATATCCACTTCTCGTTAAAACGGATGTAATCACCATTACCACCATTGCTTATAGAATTAGGATTGATGAAAAACTTTGTAAATGCCATGGAAAAAGATGGTGAAGAATGTAACTGAAAAGCAAGTTCCCCAGGGTCCACAGATTCGGAATTTGTTGAAGATAAATAGCTTGTGAATAAAATGAACACTGAAGGAAAAGAAGCCTGGATAAGTTATAAAGAAATAGGTGAACATTTTTTAGGAAATTCAAAATCTCCGAAGTTTGAAAATAAAGTTGAAAATTTAATGAGAGCCTGCAAAAACTTTGGATGCAATATGTCACTGAAGATGCATTTCCTTCATTCACATTTGTCATTTTTTCCCTCAAATTTAGGAGAACTAAACGACGAGCACGGGGGAAGGTTTCACCTGAAAATACAAAATGCCGAAATCGATATCAAGGAAAGTGGAACGCAAGATTACTGGCTGATTGTTGCTGGACATTGGTTAGGGAAGCTGACGTCTATATGTGAAAACAAGCAAAAAGAGTGAAAACATGACTTTATTAGATATATTAGATATTTTTACTGCCAAATATATATTTTATTCCACGAACTAAATAATTTTATTTATGTGATTATTAATAACAAAAATTTGTTTAATGTTTTTTTTTGTTTATTTAAAAAAACATGGAGGTGATATAAAATAAAATCATATTTAGAATCAGCACATCTGAATCTACAATAATCAGCCATTTTAATGTTTTGGGAAAAAAAAGTTTTTATTATCCACTGTTATCTTTGCCGTGTCACTGTATTTATGTTTTGTATCATCTTGAATTTCGCCATCGCCTTGTTTTGATGATGGGTAATAAATTTACAATAATCTTATCACGAAAGTTGCATCCGCAACTGTTGATAGTTTTCCTACAATTTCTGACCCAGTGGCTGCACAGCCCTTCCAGAATAATGCGTTTGTCAAAGCTAATCGTGATGGTGATTTTGAAGGCACCTCCAACAAAGTGCATTGACATACGAAACCTGTGAAGTTGTTGTTAATCAAATATATGACGATTTCATAAAAATTCTAATTTCACTTTTAATTTTTCTTGTAACTGTCACTTTAAAGTGTTGTATTTTCATACTAACCTTACGATGGCCTTACAGGCCGAAACTGATCAGTCGGTAACTAAAACCTGCTTGAATAAATTTAATGATTAGGTGTTTGCGTACTTAAAACAGTACAAACGAATTGTCGAAAAAGCATGTCGTCTCAATGGCGAGATTGTTTTAGTAAAACAAGTTTAAATGAAGATATTGAGCCGATGTGTTGTAAATGATATATTTGTATTAATGTATTTTATATTATAGATATTTGGAAGAATATTTGGACGAACGTCGAAAATGCAATTGACACATCGGTGCGGGGCAAATCAAATATTGTCAATTCCATCACCACCTGAATCTATAAAGGCATGTTATTGGTCAGCCGAGTTTTTAAATTTTCCACCAAAATATTTGTTCCTTGGAATCGGAAAAATGACTTCAAAACATCAATTTGCCACTTCAGTTGTTTGTTGAACCACTGTTATTAAAGCCAGAAACACTTAAGAATTTGAACCACTTGCGACTTTTTCATTTTTTTTTTATATTCCATCTTCTCGAGGAATTTTGAGATAAAAATTTATATTTGCATTTAAATGGCTAATAAGTTACATTTGACTATCGTTATATCTGTAACAAATGAAAAATGAAATTTATGACATAATTATAATTATTTTTAGCAAGTCATCAGTTCACAATTTAACCTTTGAAATGTCATAACTCATGAAAAGTAAACCACGCAAAACGGGTTTCATTATTTTTCTCAACTCCCCAATGAGGGGGCATAAATCAAACAAATTAAATCTCCCCAAAACGAGTGGACCAAGTGACGACCTGGTGATTTATGATTGGTCAACCATGACGCTAATTTTACTCCTCATTTACTCCTGAGAGAATGTTTATTAAATCGTCAAGGCATTTGTTTTTTGTAAAAAATATTTTTTTTGTTTTTTTTTGCGCTTAAATTAAAATAATAGATGCCAAGAACTCGAAGTTAGAGCGCGCAGGTGATGTCTTGTGGGTCAGAGTGTTCAGCATTGACTACTGGAAAGTGAAATGACTACTGAGAAGACTGTAATGAAGACCGAAGACGATGAGTGCGTTAGGAAGTGTGACGTTGGCAGTGAGGATAATGAAGATATAGTGGTCAAAGCAGTTGAATTAATAGATTTTGCACATTTGATTGATAACATTAACATAACTACACGTTAATGAATTAATGATATAAGCAATGATTTATTTAATCTCAAAAATTGTACTTTCTTGACATGTGTACTGTCTTAACTTTTTGTTTCGCTTGTTGTTACTTCTTTTAAATTTGTACGCCATTTCTTCGGAACTGAGGCTCTGAAGATGACTGAAAATGTCAAAATCTGATCAGTCTGCCTCCGGTTCTGGTAACTTTCGTATGTTTGAAATGTTTATCGAAACAATTGTAAACAGAAAGTGGTCTAATAAATTTAATCGAAAGAGTTTAATTGAAAATAAAATTTTGTAAACACAATATAAACGTAATATATATTAAAAATTATATTGTTATATCTAAAATAAGTATACTATAATTACCAGTTTGTTTTTGGCAAGCATAAGTTTGTGTACTCCATAAAACCGGCGCCATCCAATAACAATCTTGTAAATCTCATGAATATGCAATGAGTAATTTTGTCGTGAATAATTAACTACGAAGATGTCTTCCAGTTTATCTTATTGACCGGTGATTTATCTAGCTGAATAATTGAAGTCATGCATTGACTAAGGAAGACATGACATGTTTCATCCACAGAAACGGACTTATCAGTCGATTGAAATTGAAAATAAACAAACCTTTCAAACGACAATTTCAAGGCATTGTTTCATTTTCGTTCTCAAAATTAGTTGATTCACAAATTTCAGAATGCATTACAATTCGTCTCTCATGGAGGTCGTGTCTCGATTGGATGTTTGGCTTGGAAAATAACTCCCTGATTTAATTAAACTTTGAAGAAATCCCAAGAAAGAGGCTCTGCCCTTTCATCCATCAACAAAATGAAGGATTGATGGAAGGAAATCGAGTGCATTTTATTGCCATTCGCCGGGATTGAATTTACATTTGGTAGCTTGTGACTTGATTGAGTTTAGAATGTGCTTTGAGAAATTAAATATTAGAATAACATGGATAAACATAACACCTTCATCAACACAACACAAAAAAACATAGCAGCAACAACAACAACAACAACAACAACAACAACAACAACAACAACAACAACAACAACAACAACAACAAGGTCCGAATGTCAGGATAATCAGGTATATGTTAAGAAATTATTAAAGTCAAAGTCGCGTATTAGCGCATTAAAACGAGAAATTGTATTTNATGGATAAACATAACACCTTCATCAACACAACACAAAAAAACATAGCAGCAACAACAACAACAACAACAACAACAACAACAACAACAATAATAATAATAATAATAACATTAATAATGCTACTACTAATAATAATAATAATAATAATAATAATAATAATAACGTAGATATTTCATAAAAGGTTTTATTACTTTCATTCTTTTTAGCGGAGGTGGTGCAGTGAATTGATTCCCGCGAAAGCAGGTGAAGTGTTTTATTGCTGGGTGCGAAATTAAATGTCGAATTATGACAACTGGAAATATGCAAGGTGCCATCCCGACCGAACTTATTATTATTGTTGTTGTTGTTGTTATTATTATTGATATCATTATTGTTAACAATATTATTAATGTTGTTATTGCTATTATTATTAAAGTTATTATTATTATTATTATTATTATTATTATTGTTGTTGTTGTTTTTGTTGTTTTTGGTATTGTTATTATTACTTTTATGATCGTTATTATTATCATTATTATTTTTTTTTAATATTGTTGTTGATGTTGTGGTTGTTAATGTTGTTGTTATTATTTTATTTAATATTTGTATTCGGATCGCAAACATTCAGTAAGACAAATTTAAATAAGCCAAAACTAAGATTTTATCGGAATTTCTTGAAATTATTGTATAAATTTATTGTAATCACAGTACGTTAGCAGTAATATTGTATTTATATTCTCAAATAATTACTAAGATCCTCATGATTTCTAATCTTTCTTTTTTATTTTTTGGATGTAATTTTTTTTACAATTCGACTTGAATTCACGAAACAATTCAAAATGTAACAATTTTGAAAGCATTTTAGATAATTTGGATTATAATAATTCTTACTAATAATTTAGTGAATGGATGGAAGAACTTAATCCAAAAGCGAGGATTAGAAAAGTGAATTACTTGGATCGTAGGGTGTTTTATGTCCTTCATTGGACCTCTAGCAGCTCACCTTTTAAGCGACCCAAGATAAAAATAAAGATAAAAAAATAAATAAGATAAAAAATAAAAATAATAAAAAATAAAAATAATAAAAAATAAAATAATATTCCAGATTGTCATGACATTCACTTTTGATGATGAATGATGACAATTTGTTGTTTTCTTATAAATATATTGATTTCATAAATAAATCTTAATTTTTCTGTGATCCAAATTGAACGAAATATGACAATATGTTTTAAACTGAAAATCAATAAATTATTTGGCAAAATAATTTCAATAAATCATGATTTAATCTCATAAATAATGCTTCTGTACAACTTTAATTCGATAAATTACAAAAATTATATGCTATCAAAACAAATCCTTAACTAAAACATAAATGCAATAATATTTTCAAAAGTCTCTCAAAAGCTATGCCCACGAGGAAGTCCAAGCAATCTTGAATCCCATGCGTTGGCAGGGTTGTCTTCTTGTGACTTCAACCTCCTCAACGAGGCAGAACCATAAAGTTTGTCGGGAACAGATTGCAATTACGTCCTCAGTTAAGCTCCCTTAGCGTGTTCTGCCTACAAGGTGTTTGTTGGAATAAAAATCAAAATTCATATCAGAAAAAACAGAGGAAATAAGATGACGCCACACTTAACTTTAGCAAAGAATTCAAGAAGTATGCTCAGTTAGTCACTGCAGATGAGTCTCAAATGTAAATTAGGTCGTCAAATGTCGTGTTAAATGCAAATTAATGTTTATGAAGGCATGCTTTTATCTTGACACATCGCGCTTTATTTATTTTATTTTTTTATTTATTTAAAAAGTGAGCAAGTGCTTCTCACCTGCTGACAAGAAAACAAGACAATTTTATATGAGAGGTGTGATTCTAACATGTCATTTGTACAAAAGAAAGATCGTTGATGAGGCAGGTGAATTGACTGCAGGTTGTGGACGAATCGATGATATTGGGGAGAGAGTTCCAAATTTTTATTACGCTATTTTAGTAAAAAATAATTTAGCACTGTCTAAGCAAAAGTGCTTCCTGGAAAACACAGAATCCATTCTTCTATCGCTCCAATAACAATAACAATAACAATAACTAACATTCACTTTATTTTTCTACCTTTTCACGATTTTCCCAGATTTTACACTAAATGCAGAGATGAAGCAAAATTGTTATTATACAAACAAACAAAAACAATAAACAAACATTATATACATACTTTGATCTTCATTGACTTTATGTTGTCACTGCAAGATTTGATGACGACGACGAGGATAGCGATGACGATGATGATGATGAGACAGAGGTTGAGAAACAAAATATGTTATAATTGACGGTCATGAACATGAGGTGGCTGTTCCCTTACAGATCCATGTTTTCTCATTAAAAACCTTTTTTTTTCTTCTTTCAAAATGTTGATTCTTTTTTTTGAATGACTGAATTTGAGATCTTTTAAGATAAAATATCTTGGAATAGTTGGAATATTTTAAAGATACATTTGATGATTTGTTTCAACTTTTATCTAGTTTGTTATTTATTTCACAAAAATTAAAATCATTTAAGAGAAAATAAAAGACAACTTATTTCAAATTTAACTCTTATTGGTTTTATTTATTTATTATTGTGTCTTATAAATTATTTGCATTTGAATTATTGAAATTGTGATTAATGATTCCAAGTTGAAAATATAAATCTCAATATAAATATCATAATTTTGAAAATTTTTAAAAATAAATTTAAATTTTATTATTTATAAATTACGTATTCTCACAATTGCCACGAAAATAATTAATTGATTTTGAAGTATTAAATTATTTGAACACAAACTAAATTTTACAAGAATTCATTCTGTAAAGTTATTTAAAGTTATTTAAATTTGTACACCACATGTTTCACAATGCGAAATTTGTCAGTAGATATTTTTATAAATATTTTTATAAACGTGCACAACATTCTCAAATAAATTAAACCTGACACACGGCATGGACACAAACCAGTGGGAGTTTTTGATGAAATTTTCCGATTTGGGTTGGTAGCCATGCAAGAGGAAGATAGGAAATATTTGGTGTGAAAAATAATAATTTGAATTCCTAAGTAAATGATTTTTGTACACGGAAAACTTTTCTTAACATTTAATTTTAAGATAACAATAAAAACATTGGTTTGAGAAAAGAATTGATTTTAGGAACTTAGTAAAATTAAAAAGAGATTTTAATATTTTTTCAAATTTTAGAAATTTCAATTTTCTTAATAAAAACAAAAGTAAATTCGCATGTTCTTAAAGCAACACTTGAGATGCTTTCAAATAAAATTTTGATTTTCGACTCTAAATTGTGCTTTGTGAAATTATGAAATTGTAGGTTTTGTGGGCTGCTTTTAAGGATCTCCAAATAACTTTAATAATAATAATAATAATAATAATAATAATAATAACAATAATATTAATGATCATGATAATAATAATGACAATGGTAACAACAATGATAATGGCAGTGATAATAATAACGGTAATGATAATGATGATAATGATAATGATGATAACAATAACATGTTTAGTTATAAAGCGCTATAAGCTTGAGGGTGAATTGGAAATGTAAAAGTGGCAGAGTAAAGAAGGACCGATTGGAGGATCATGAATTTAATGCAGACGTCATGCTCCACCGATTACATCTTCGGACAAGGAACTCATGGAGAATGAAGATATTTCGGTTATTAACCTGGATGGAGTGGAATGTGAACAACTCATTAAATCGGATCGAATAAAGTTAAGGCTGTTCTTTTGAGCAACTTAAGGTTTAAATACAGCTTCAGCAGGAAAACAAAACCACTTATAACAAAAACGTCCCACAAAATCTCTCTGTAGTAGTATATATATATAGAAAGGAGAAATATACTTGAAACACAACGGTCACAACCATGACGCCAGGTTTGCTGATAGCCACCAAGGTTTGTAAAGCCGTCAAGTGTGGAGGGTGACAGCCACAAGTTTGAATTGCTCAGGTTTTCCCCATTCATGCCTTTGTGAGGATGGATGTCGGAGTGAAGCAAGTCCCACTTCTTTTTGTTTTGATTTCAAATAGAAGGGCGAAGGATTAAGCGAAGATCTTTCAACATTTAAATGGCAAAATGAAGAAAAACTTTGTGGAAAGGAACTGAACACAACCTTCGTTCAGTGACTCAGTCCAAAAGATTTGGTGCATGTTTCGCTGGACTCAAGTTGTTTGGTATCTTTTAACGAACATTTTGATAAATACTAGGCAAACTCCGCAAAATGGAATGAACGAGTGCAGACAAAATGGTAGCTATTACATAATTATACGGAACATTTTCAGCCTCCCTTTTCTACCAGCTTCAGAAATCACCACTTCGAGCATATTTCAGCACAAAGCGGGGTCAACGTCGGGCTGATCCATAAATATGCGGAGGATCAGCGGACCAGGAGCACCATATTTCCACCGGTTTCGTGGTCCTGTTGTAAGAAATATGTGCGAAAGTTGGCACAGCCGCCTCAACAGGACGGCAGAAGCATCGGGCTTAAGTCTGCATAAAATCTTTGATTTGCTTCATAAAGAAGGTTTGCAAACCATCCTGAAGTTTCACCATTGAGGTTACTAACACCAATGATTTTATAAAAATTTTAATAAAGTAATTGAGTTGATACCAGGAAAGCTGATTGCTGAAGATATCCAAAATATTGCATTGAATGGAATGGCACATATTTTAAGAAAAGTACTTGGTTGTTGCCAGAAGAACTGACATAGAAGGACAACATTTTTAGTTCGTTTGTGTCCACGAGATGTAATTAATATAATTAATTGCAATTAATGGTTAAACTCGATTCCTAGTGAGGCAATTCAGTCGTGTTTAATTATTTAATTCAATTTAATTTTAAATGTTGAGGATGAGACTTGGCAATCTGTCCTGTTGTATTTCAGCCGAGTTTGCCGTTGAATAAAAAAATAATAATAATTACAATAATAAAAAATAATAAAATAATAATAACAATAATAATAATAATAATAAAAATAGTTAACAAACTCAAGATTTTTATCTCGAAAGAATTTCCGTTTTATTTGCCAAGCAGGTTCGAAATGTTTTAGTTTCCCTCTCATAAGAGTTCTTCCGCGCACCGAAATGTGAATAAGCCGCACGCGAATCCACATAAATGCTCAGAGATTTTGCACTTTTGTTGAGAAGGGTTGCCTCTTTTTCAGGCATTCATTGACTTTTGGAAAAAAGTTGTTGTTTACAATTTATTTAAAACTAAATTATTATAAGTCACTTGTTTTATTCGTATTTCTGAGAAGTGATTGTTTTTGTTTGACTTTTTTAAAGTGACCGCAATTAATTTGCATTTCGTTTTTAACATTTGCTTCAAAAACATTTGAATGAATATAATTAAATTGCACATGAATGCAATTTCGATTAATTGAAAATAAATTGGAGATTTTAAAATCAGGCAGAAGCGTTTTTTGAACAAAGTGCGAACCTATTGTGAATCACAGTAAGCGGTAAAAAAATTGAATTCCTTCGAAGAACATCTTCGAGAATAAGCATCCAAACTTGATCAAAACACAAAGTGAAACATGTCGCAAAAAATGATCAGGGAAACGGTTCTGCTGCTCCTGATCCTCCAGAGTGGATCAAACTCCGGCATGTCCACAGTGGACCTCAAGGAAGCTTTCTCCGAAGCTGATTACGAGAGTTCAGTCGAGGAGGAAATGGATGATGAAGTTGACATTGAGATGATCGTCGTCATCCTTGTGTACGGAGTGACCTTCCTACTCGGGAGCGTTGGAAACACCTTAGTCATCGTCGGGATCGCCAAATTCAAGAAGATGCATTCTGTCACCAACATTTTCCTTGTCTCCCTGGCCAGTGCTGATCTGCTGCTCATTTTGACCTGCATCCCTTTCAAGGTGAGTTGTTGTATAATTTAGTGACGTATACTTTAGTGATCTGAATATTGGTTAATAAATAAATTAGTTTTTATTTTATTTGAGCAATAACTTCCTTCAAATATCATCACCGTCATCGCCACGCTTTTGTAATGTTACGGAACCATGTCAATAAATTCAAAATCAACGACTTTTCATCCAAAAAAATATGATATTTGTTTTACAATCCACAATTATTTGATGAAATGCTGATTTTTTTTTAGAAGCATCAAATATGCGACATTAAATAAATATTAGTTTGCAGTGAAGTAATTGAATAAATATTAATTTGCAGTAAAGTAATTAAATAAATATTAATTTGCAGTGAAGTAATTAACAAAACGAGCCGAAATTCTCTCAAAATCGCACTTATTCGTGTATAATTTCTTAATTGGCTGCCAGGTTTAAAAATAATAGAAGTATTATAATCACTGTTGGACTTTGAGATGAAGCTGCTGAGTTTCATTACTCAAATTTATCTTTGAGTTTGTAGATTTGTAATATTTGTATTTGCACTTAATAAGCAAATCGACGATATTTCAAGCTAGATGTTTACAATTATAAATTTGTGAAAAAATTTATAAGCATATCAAGCACAAATCATTGCAATGCATTTGTAAATGTAAATGTAGTTCATTTATATAGCGCTCTCTCCCAAGGGAGCTTGCGGCACTGCAGGCTGGGTTTCGAACACGACACATTACGACCGTTGCCATTATTGTCGTGTGCAGGAACGTAACCCATTCGGTCAACTTGTACGCCATGTTACACATTTGTAATGTTTACTTTTAAATTTTAAGGTAAACAATAACATTTCTTTTTAGAATTTTCATCGTAGCGTTGAGGTTTAGTGTAATAAATTCATTTATTGTGTACAGCGAATTATGTTTAAATTATGCAGATGTTGCGCATTCGAAGAAGCGGAGGATCGTCAAAACTGGGGATTGATCAAGTTTATCATAAAATCTAAATAAAAATCTTAGAGATATGTACTTAATTAAGTGAAATTATGGAAAAATAAACGAAATTCAAATCAAAATATTTACTCAACTAATAGCGGTATTCTTATCAAAATCAACAACGCCTAAGTTCAAATCACAATCAAGTCGCCAAGTTATTCAAGAAAATATTATAATTTATCAGAACAAATAACTTTAAATTTGAAGCAACAATCCACATTCCCTTTCCTGATTGTACCGTTCAGTAACCACTGAATAATCATTTCCGTCCTTCCGTTAGTTCTTTCAAAGTTTCACTCACACAACCTATTCGAAAAAGTCACCAATTTGTTTTCAATAAATCCAGTTTCTTTTCCACTTTTCAGCCTTTAATTCTGGTGTTGATGTTTTGGAAAATCAACAGAATTTTGTAAAAGTGTTTCACCAAAGAATTTGTTAATTTCAATTTAATTTACCAAATTCTAATTTTTACGAATACTTTTTCGAAGAAAAAGTTAGTGAGATCACAACTCGATGTTTTTTCATTTTAGAAATTCCTGGATTTTTTCATGAAGAAGTAATTCGTCGCCAAAGTCACAGAAAATAAACTTTTAGATTTTAACAACTTTCTGTCCTCAAATATTTAAGCTTTTTACTAAATAAATTTAAGTAGAAAAATTAATAAGAGGAAAATTAAATGATTTTTTTCTGCTCAGAAGATTTACGCAAAAACAAAAGCGGTGCTTGAAACATTTTCACAAATCAGAAGCTTCAAATTCTGAGCTGAATGTTAAGATTGACGGATGATTCCACGGAATGTTTTGGATGATGATAAAAATCTTTTTTAAATAAGTTTCTGTGGCTAAAAACACGCTGCCCTTTATGCTTTTATGAAATCTCCAAATTAATGAGCGGTGTTTGGAAAGCTCTTCGATAATTTAATCTGACACTTTGAGAAAGAAGAACTAAGATGTCATCTCTCTTCTTTTCAACTTTCAGCTGCATCCTTAGAAGCCCATCTCTCGACAAATGGCATCTTCCTCTTGCTTGTGACTGCGATAAAATTATGGATTGAAACTTGAATCTGCTGTTTACAAAACAAAATCAATGCAAAGCAAAACAAAAATGACGACGAGGAGAATAAAGTTTCTAAGTTCAACGAGCGAAGTCAACTTGGGATTCCTTCAGATTCAAAAAGACGAATTGTTGACAGCAACTTTATCACCTGATTTCAAAAGCCACAAATCATTTTTTTCAAAAGAAATGATTGGAAGAAGATTTTCGGACAAAAGTTGATTCTTTGGAATCTGTCGGAGTTCATTATTTCCTGTACTGAATTTAATTTTTTGGAGATGAAATATGGAATTGAAATAATGAAATTTTAATCTAGTCGGCAAAGAAAATTATACTGCTAATAATTTCGTGACGATTGGTAAAAATATTTCTAGGTGATATTTTTCTCAATTTTGAAAAATAGATTTTAATCTTTTTAATAAAACAATTTGATACGATCAAAGCATTTAAATAAGTTTAGAAGATTTTAGTTTATTAACTAATATTCGTAGTAATGAGTAAGTTATTTAACATGGTTGTGTTCCATATTGGTATGTTGCATCATCCCATGCTGTTCTACATCGAAACAATATTTATAAATATTATTTTATTAAATATATTAGCCTCAAATAATATTTTATTAAACATAATATTCTTAAATAATATCCTATTAAATATAATAATTTCCAATAATATTTTTAAAATATTTTGAAAACAGAAGTTCTTTTTGCTTAATTTTCACCAAAAAAATGTTCATTTTCTCTGGAAAATTATTCAGTACTAAATTTTTAAAAACTGAAGCCTCGTTGACCCCATTCAGGGTGGAGGACCACCAGACGTGATGCCCAAATCTTTTTTTTTTATGTTTTTTTACTTTTAGAGTTTATTAACTCATTATTATGAAAGACTAACTTTTTAAACCGGTTTCGCCAGTCAAACTACATACATCAAGCCCTCAAAGAACTGGATGGTTTTGTCGGTGATGACGCAACGGGACTCGAACCTGTGCTGCCATCGCGAGAGTTGAAGTACTAAACATAAGACCATGAACATAAGAAGCACAATGCTCCCTGCTTGTCATTACCATCCGCATCTTGCATTGACATCCGTCATGCGACTGGGTAATCATGACGGTGCTCCCGCAACGGGATTCGTATCGGTCATGAGAGGCAGGTATTTGGAGACAGACATGTATTTTTCTGTTTTATATTATATTATTTTAATATATTATATTATTTTTTATTATCTAGATATTATTTATCTATATTTTATTATTATCTATAAAAATTTAATATAGCGTGTAAGAAAAATATTATTAATAAAAATAAATGACTAATTAGTAACTAACTAATTATTATTAATACTACATATATAATAATAGAAATATATACATATATATATATATATATATATTATTATTATTATTATTATTATTATTATTATTATTATTATTATTATTTCGACAATAACTTCTCGCTTGGGATGGCTAAAGAAGCAGAGTGAATCGTAAAGTTAGAACTGAAAATGTAAAAGTTCTTGACAGAAGTTATAATTTGATAACACCTGTCCATAAGTCTCATCTCCATTGTGCACTTGCAAATGTAGATAAGTTGATTGAAATTCTAAGATATGGAAGTGGTGGCCCCGGTGAAATGTGATGGCGGACCCTCTGCGCCAGTCCTGCCCCCAGTTGACAAGCAAAATAAAGGTTGCTTTGGTTGGTGGAGGCCCCAATTGGTTGTCCCGACCATGCCTAAATCTGGCACTGATCTCTAAACTAAGACAAATTGATAATCTACCGGGGTAGGATGGGGTTGCTAA
This sequence comes from Hirudo medicinalis, assembly GCA_011800805.1. Classification (NCBI taxonomy): domain Eukaryota; kingdom Metazoa; phylum Annelida; class Clitellata; order Hirudinida; family Hirudinidae; genus Hirudo; species Hirudo medicinalis. Next base: position 21,538 of record MPNW01000665.1, on the reverse strand, counting down.
AAAAATGTTGGTTGTCGAAGCGTAACATGTCAAATTAAGTTTTCCGGTGATATTTCACATTTATTCACACAAATGTGATGATTCTGGTTCGTATAAAAAAAACCATAACAGGCAAATAAAACGTTATAAAATAAAAATAATATTATTCACAAAATTTGTGATAATCAAAATTCAAAAACTCCTAACCTTGAATATTCATAATAACATCATAAAAATTTTATTTTCTCGGGGTTTTAACCAATAAATGTTTGTTTTACAATCTAAATTTTATATTTTGTAAATGTGTCGTGAGATATGAATTCAGAAAATATTGGATGGAAATTACTTCGAAAGATGAATTCAATGATGAATATTAAATAAATAATTGAGAATATGCAATAAAATAAAATAGATAATTGGAAATTTGCAACAAAATTCTAGGTTGGAAAAACACTGTCATATGTGTGGACGTTGGGAGAATTTATTTGCAAGTTTGGACATTACGCGCAGAACCTCTCAGTCGTCTGCTCTGTTCTCACGCTCACAGTCATCAGTGTAGAGAGGCGAGTGCTTTCTTGGAAAACAATTTTTTGAAATCTTTCCATGAAAGTGAATGTAAATTTACTAAGTTTCATTAAAAATAAATTTAGATTTTCTCGATTTAAAAAAATAATAAATTTAGCAAATTTGTTTTATTTGATTCCAAAAAGTATTTTATCAATTTATAAATGGAGGTTTTTGCTTTAAGGATTCTCAATTCTAATCGAAAATATTCGATGAAATCATGTGTTGAATTATCGTTAATTTATTAGAATTATTATATTTAAATAATTAAAATAAATCTAAGAAATTGTGAAACGTCAAATTGTTTTAAATTGCTCTCAACATTAAAAAGCCACACAGAATATTTAATGAGGTTTTCCAAAAACAAAAATTAAACTAAAAAATCAGTTGGTGGTTCTCAGAATAAAATATTTTCGCAAAAAAGAAATCGAAAAATCCGAAACTTGAGCTCAATGTAATTTTCAGGGATCGTGAAAAGTGAAATTTGATGATAATTAAGAGTGAGGATTCAATGGCTTCTTTTGTAAGTAAATACCAATTTTGAAAAACAGATTTTGCATTAACTGAATTATATTAACCAAAGAGAATTATTTTAATTATTAACCACGAAAACTTACGTAATCCGAACACAACATGTTATAATATTTAGTAATTGATTAGTTAAGTGCTACAATATGTTATAATATTTTATTTAATCTGAAAGCTCTCAATCAAAACAAACGAGAACCCAGCCACAGAATCGATGCATTCCAGCGGTAAATAACTACGCAGGGATCAGTGTGGAATTGAGAGGTCACAATATGAGGTCACAATGTGAGGTCACAATGTGAGGTCATTTGAAGAACGAGGTTGTACTTATATTCAAATTGAACATCTTGGGTGGTCCCGGATGATCTGTTCTCCTTTCCATTTCGATGACGGTGATGATGGTGATGATGATGATGATGACGACGACGATGTCGATGATAATGACGATATTTGATTAACAAGAAGATGCGGATGAAGAATAAAAATTCTAAATACAAACTATCTAGAAGACAAGCACATCTGATTCTGCATCTTGAAGTGGATGCAATTGCTCCTGAAGACAAATTTTAATGATTCAAAAGAGAACTTACATTGGAAGATCAGGAAAAACATTGAAATCAGCGAAAGAATGACTTCTCTAAGAACTTGAAAAGATTTAATGCAAACAATTTCTCAAGTGCCCGTCAAGAAAAACAATCAAAACTGGTCAAGGACCGTGGGAAATTGGACATCTAATTTGTGGAGGAACAGATTTCTAATGAAAAAACATGCACTAATAAACTTTGCAGCTCTACTGTGTTTTTGTGTTTATTAGTTATAATTATGGCTTATAAGTTATATTTATGGCTTATTAGTTACATTTTTAGGGCTTATAAGCTATTTAGTTGTTTATATTATTTGTATTTAAATAAGCGTTTAAATGCTTCGATGAAAAAATAAATCTGTCTCTTGTTGACATCTTTTCTGTTTGTGTTTGTGTTTGCTGTTATTTGAACTAATTGAACTTTTTGTTTCTCTCTCCTGTGGACTCGGTTGTTGGTTCAATCAATAAATGAAATGAGAAATACTCAATTAATCAGTCATTACTACTGTTAGGAATCTTCCGAAATACAAAAAAAAAATAATGTTTTTTTTACGAGTCAGCATAAATCATAGCGTTTCCATTTATTTGCAAATTCTCAAAAAAGCTTTGTTGTCTTAGAAAGAGTTTACATCGAAACATTGATTTGTGAGGTCCTATTTTATTGCACAATAATTTGCGATTTAAAAACATTAAGAATGTGGTGAACCTGCATCTCATAAATTCCAAATCTCAATCGAGAAAACTTGAGATGAAATTGAGATGTGATCGGCAACAAGATGAATCACTGAATGAGTCCAGCAAAACATCTTTTAGAAAAACCGACTCAATGCTTGTCCCGAAAAATGGCATCCTTTTATTCACGTTTTTGTCAACAAAACAAGAATAAATAATGATAATTGAATTCCAAAAATAAATATTCATGATTTTCTTTGCTTTCATCGAAGCAGGTCAAATAGGTAATCTTTTATGGCACTCTAAATCAGCAAACAATCTTATGAATTTTAAATTCATAACTGAATTTAAGAAAATCATTTGACAGTTAAATAAAGCTATAAATCATAACTATTTTGAGAATTATTCCTGAAAAATCAGTTTTATGATGTCCATCGTTTCTTCTTTACAGAAATGAGTGGTGGTGGTGATGACGATGACGACGACGATGATGATGATGATAATGATGCCTAGGGTGGTGGTTTTGGTGTTGATAACGATGTCTATGGCCGCGATAAAAGATAAGGCGATAATCATCGTAATCGTTGTAAAGGTTGAAAAGTTAAATTTAAACACATCATAATGCAATAAAAATATCAACGCACATCCTAATATTGCAATTATTCAAGTACTGAGTACTATCATTTATCAAAAAAATTGAACAGAAACTCCAAAAAATATTACACCCTATTTTGTTCATCAGTCCTGACGTAGGGCCAATTGTAGGGAGGCAGCATGATTTAGGTGTGTTTTCCTGCCACAATCTGCTCAACGGTTTGGAAATATGCCTCCATTCCATGGGCGTGTTTTGAAAGTAGCGTAATTACACGACATTTTCAACGACAATTTTCATTTTGAAAACTCAAAGCTAATTTTGACAGCAGATTATAAAAGTTGAGTTTAATGATGAAGTTATGAATATATGCCTGAATTGAAGACCTTCCAGGTATTTGATCAGTTTTAATGGAGCTGAAATGTCTTTTTAATATAGTTGCACATGTTAATTAAAAATAATAACACGATTTCTATTTAAAAAATACAAAACAATTTTACGAAATTATGTTTTTATTAAGTTTATTTATTTTATTATGATATTTATTATATAATATTATAAAATATTATTATATTATTATATATAATAATATTATACGATATATTATTATATAATATAATTAATTAATTAATTAATAATAATAATTATTATTATTTAATATATTTTATTTAATATATAATTTAATATATAATATTATAATATAATATAATATAATAATATAATATTATTTAATATATAATAATAATAATAATTATTATTATTATTATATTAATTAATTATTAATATTATAATATTTATTATATTATTGTAATTATTATTATTATTATTATTATTAAAATTATGGATCCAGAATCCTGGAGAGTATTAATTACATTTATTCCATCAGACAAAACAAAACAAAATAATTAAATATCTTTGAAGTTATTCTAAATTATGAATTAAGACGATAACATGGAAAATATGCGAGCAAAATTATGTTATAATTAAGTGATGCCATTGAAAGCTCATGTTGTTGATGTTGCAAATTCTGAGGAGGCGAGTTTCCTGTTGTAGCCGTGAGGCGGCATGTTGTGGAAGGTTGACTAATATTGTAATTAATATTAAATATTAATTAAATATAATTATTATTTAATTAAATAATAATTAAATATCAAGTAACAAATTCAGTAACCATTTGAAAAGGTCGGATCGATGAATCGTTGCATTGAAAAGTAACTGAAACAAATTAGAAATAACCAAAACACGTACGAGTTAAAACTTATAAAACTGAGAGAATGCTCACAATCGATGCATAAATCTTGAGTGTAAATCGTTTGTGAAGAAAGGAAGCGCAGCAGGAGGAGGTGGAGCGAGTGGAAGAATGAATTTCAAGGATGAAGAATGTTTTCCATCTCACGAGCCAACGTCGCCCACCTGTCATGAGTTGATTCAACGCCATTTGCAATCAACAATCCCGCTCCGAAAAACACTTCCGCTTCGACGATTGAGGAGGGAAGCTTTGTTGAGTGTGAAAAGCCTCTCCAAAGATTTTAATTCCAGTAAAACAATGGGAACACTCGGAAGCTTTTAATGCCCATCAGTCTGAGAGCAACAAATGCATAAAGAAGGAAAATAATAATAATAATAATAATAATAATAATAATAAGAAGAAGAAGAAGAAGAAGAAGATGTTGTTGATGATGATGAAGATGAAGGAATCATTCCTCTCTTGATTTACGTTGCAAGGACACGGATATAAGCTTTTATGGTCAGCAGGCACTTCTGGGATGGAATGTCTTTGCTTTTCGCGTGTCCAGGCTTCAAATTCAACATGTTTCCGCGTAATAACATTAATGAGGTTAAT
>MPNW01000665.1:0-12500 GCA_011800805.1 Hirudo medicinalis | reverse complement strand
AAAAAAAATGTCTTCCTCCTCCCGCTGGTTGGAGTTGTCGGTGCGTGTCGGCATGTAATAATCAGGTGTAGCGAGCAGAAACATGGGAATGATTAATTTCATTCGAGGTGTCATTCCACACCTGGTTTCGAATCCACTCCAATTAAACGACTTATTCCCTTTCCGCTGATGGATGCGGAGGACGATTTCATTCGAAAGCACGAAAAAAAGGTGAACTGTTGAGATGTTGAAAGATGTTGATGATAGTTTCACTTTTATTTGTTTCGATACGGTTTTGCACTTTCATTGTCGGAAACTTTCACCAAGATCAAGGTTTTCAGAAATTTTATTTTTTCTACAACAATTTTTATTCATCCATTTTTCAGAGGTTTAATGAAGGATTTGAGAATAAGTTTTTTGCAGCTTCATGTCAAATTTTCCCCTGCGAGTCATCAAGCACCTTGTTGCTTCATAAAGTTTTTATGGACTATTAAGTCAGTAGCATCGGTGGTATTATCTTTGTGGATTAGTTCTCTTGAAATTTCTTCATCAGTGTACTTGTTGAGGAGTTGAAAAAAATTGAGATTTACGTGAATGGTTCATGAATGGACGCCAACCATCACTCCACATGTGAACGTTTCACGACGTGAAGAGGCTCAAGTGAAGCATGGAAATCACTGCATGAATGTAAAAAGCACGAGCGGAATTAATGCGGCATCAGAGATGGATCTCAGGATTTCTCGAAACCGACGAAAGATTTTTTTTTTAATTTTCAAAAAAAAAATAACAAACAAAAAAACTTTATAATTCCTTGAGAAGTTCAAGAAGAAAACAACAAGATCCCACAAGCAGACGCCACCAGTGACATCATCAGTGACGTCATCAGTGACATCTTCTAAATTGCTGGAGGCATTCTTTCAAGTTGTCAGTCCTCACTTGAGCCCATTTTCACTTGAAATTTTTTTTTTCTTGTTTTCTTTGGAAACGATGGCAAATTAACTTTGGATGACCTGAGGATGGTCAGTCTGCAGCACAAGCCTTGCAAGGCGGTCAAAATTTGCTTATTTTTAAGACAACGACCCCCTCATATTCAGGTACGAACGACCAGGAGTCTACTTAGCAGCTGAATTTCAATGTAAATGTAAATGTACTTCATTTATATAGCGCCATATGCATAGCGTCAGAGGCGCTTTTTGATAGCCATTTATATAGCGCTTCTTGCCAAGGGCACTTGCGGCAGTGCAAGCATGGTTTCGAACACGTCATTGCGATAGCCATTACCGCCGCATGCAGGTTCATATTTCATTCGGCCAACCTGCATGCCTAGTTCAATAAGACATCATTTCTTTCATTTAGTTCGCTATGAGAACATAATTCAAGAGAATAAGTCGCAAAAATGTCGAAAGGAATTCTCATCAATCGAACATCAATTTCCGTGACCCATGCACTGGATATGAAGAAAATAGCGTCGTGTCGTTACCAAGGAAACATTTGAGGTGAATGTCCATCCGATGTCAGGCATGGAATAGTTTTTATATGAATGTTTGCTTTGAATGCAACCTCAATAAGTAACGTGGACATCTGAAACATGCACTGAGTGATCACATTTCTCTGACATTATAGCGTGTTGAAGATGATTTTGTTCTTAAGAAATCTTTAAAAACATTTCTAATTGATTCCATCAACAAGCAAGACTTGCAGATGACATGACTAGGATGTACATGATTTAGACATCCTTTGACATGACGTTTAGAATATATCTTATCTTAATTATTTTATTCCTCCCAGTTAAATAATAAATCAAATAAAACTTAAGTTTATCCAAACGAATCACGGATGTCCAAGATTTAAAATTGGACTGGAGAGGATAAAAAGTCCAAGGCACTGGGATTCATAAACTTTCGAAATGAAAAAAAGGGCGACATCAGTTCCTTCATTTATGCTGGAAAATGTTTTTAAAAATGATAAAAAAAGTGCAAGAAATTAATTTCTAGCTCATCATAATTTCATAATTTCTTGATTTATGTTTCCGTTTGAAAATATGTTCGAAATTCCTGAGATTTTGAAATTCATTTTTGCGTCCTCCTTGTGCTTAAAATATCACAAAGTTAAGAAAAAGAAATATTGAAATATATCTTCTATATATTATATATATTCTATATATTATATATATTATATATCTTCTATGTATTATATATATTATATATATTATATATACCAATCCTGAAGTTATTAACCAACAAAAACAGTGTTTTGAAAGCATTGATTTTGCAATTAGGATGACAAATGCAAATCGATAAAATTTATTTTTGAAATATTGATCGTGAAGTCAAGAAAATAATGAGTTGTTAGGGACTTTTTATTTATTTTATAAAACAATGTTGTAATCCTGTAATTGTGTAATACTTTAGATTTTCTTTTAATAATTGTTTCAGCTAATCTTGCGCCCACATCTAAAAAATATGAAAACCACTAACAAACTTGTAACTTCTTATCTGAGAAAACAAATCCCAATATGGGGCTTCATTCATCTCTCTAACATTGTAAACAACGAAGATGACGACGACGATAACGATGATGATCATAATAATGCTAATAATAACTGGTTAAAATTACATTGTAATTCAGCGAAATTAATTGTGGAACACATCATGATTGGATCATAGAACTAAGATGCAAAAAAAAGAGTTTGCTGATCTTTCCATTAGTTCGGGGATTACGATATTTACACTGTTATTACAACATTTACGTTGTAATAACCTACTTTACCTACTTTCAACAATATATTTAAGAGTACATATTTAGTAATATTTAGTAACATACATTTAATTACTTACTGTAATAATACTTACCTCAATGTTCAGGTGAACGATTGTTGCAGATGACATTTTGTTAATGACGTTTCGAATTAAATTGAATGGTCTGTTTTCAACCTGGAATGGATTGATTGACCTTTTGTCAAATCGCGATCTTAATGTGTGCACCTGAAATGCTTCTCATGACATTTCAAATAATTCTTTCACCTGCAAGTCATATAAAAGCCATGCATTACACAGCAGGCACACGGTTATATTTATTATTATTATTATTATTATTATTTTTATTATTGCTATTATTATTATTATTATTATTTTTATTATTGTTATTATTATTATTATTATTATTGCTATTACTACTTCTATATTTTTATGCTTATAAATTTTTAGAAATATTTTTCTCACTCATCCAATTAAACGTATGCTATTATTATCTTATTTCCTTCCAATAAATAAAAATTTTCAATTTGACATGAAACCCGTTTCCACAAATTTTCCGGATAATCGTCAATTTTTTTGTTTTTGTGAACAATTTGTTTTTCACTCCCAATTGGTGGTCGTTCACCTCGTATTGTCATCAATTGCACCAAGAAGTTCTAAGATTTTTTGGAGAAGTTTTACAACAGTTCGAACCAGCAAAGTTTTCGTGATTTATTAATTTATAATAATAATAATAATAATAAAAAGAAGAAGAAGAAGAAGAAGAAGAGGCGCTTTATTTCGGTGCAAGCTTTGATGTCCCTCTGAGCCAACTTGCATCCTACTTGTGACAAGTAGCAAAATCTTACTTAATGAAACCAACTGTTGTGTTTATAAATAAACAAATAAACATATAAACCAAGCAAGTTACTAAACTTTGGAACGCCTCGTAGAACTTGCTTAAACCACGTTCAAATCGTTCTGCTTGAAGTACCGAAATTCTACTTTGAAATTCAAGTCAACGGTACACCTGAGTGTGAGTCGCATGTGCGTTACCTGTAATGTCGACATAATGTGAAAATTGTGGCGTAAATTATCCGGCTTCCCATCTGAAAAATCTAAAAAAGTGTCTTCTCCCTCCATTGAGCAAGTGGCTTGGACACCTTTAGTGCTTTTCATTCGAAGAAACCACATTCAGGTAACGAATACAACAGCATTTTCAACCATAGGTTATTTCTTTGACATGGAAAGAAAGTGAAGATACCAAGAAAGAGATGCTTTGTGACAAGGGTTTTGCAATGTATCGAATTGAATTTTTTGCTAAGCAAGAATCTATTTCATTAATCCGCAGCTAAGCGTGACTGATTTCTTTGGCTAAGATGATTATTTCACTGGGAGTTGTTGGAAGGATGGCTATTGACTGAACTACTGGATATTTAGGTAGGAGTAAAAATCGATTGTTACGTAGGGTTAATTGTTTGGCTAAATCAGATCCAATGTTGGCAAAGTAACTGTCATCAAGTTCACCAAGAATATCTCGTGGTAGCTCGACGTCATCCCAAACTCACCTGACGAAGAGGTAACTAATTAACGGATGGATTGATAGACGTATGGATGAATGGACTTATGAATGGCTGGGTGGATGGATGGATGGATGGATGGATGGATGGATGGATGGATGGATGGATGGATGGATGGGCGTTGGAGGAGAGGACGGCTGAATGGAGATAATAAAAAAATGTTGGAAAATTGTTGGCAATGTTGGCAAAAAAATTTGCAATGTCAGAGAGAGAGAGAATAATGAGTGAGCATTCGAAACCCCTCCCTGCATTGCAATCATTTGCAACGTCAGATCAATCCAATGAAGACAGCATTTCCATAAATTCCTTGTCCGTCTGCCATTTGAGACATACCGGCTGTGACGAGGTGTGATGTGACAGGAAATGAAAATAGGGATGTGGTCAGATATATTGTCAACCAGAATTCTAACAGTGCAATTTTTCAAAGAGTAATTTGTGAAGATCTGTGGTGTTGGCAGATGTAAGGCTTTTTCTTTTGGGCTTTAAAAATGCAGGCAGTAAAAAATGGAACGATATTAAGAAACTCAGAATTGGGTGGTTTGTGGTTATTTGAAAGATGATGTTGTGGTTGCCCATTAAAAATATTCTTCTGTTTTGCCTGGTTAGATGGCAGAGGAACCTGCTTAATTCTTCCTTGAATATGCTGACACTTGCATTTGGAGGAGGGAATATGATTTCTATTATAACGTCGTTTTGTCTGTTGAATTTGATTGTGATCAAGAGGAGTTCAAATGAGAGAATGTTCAATGAATCACCTTCGACAACGGTGTATTCAAAGTCATTGCTTAGAAAAATGCCAGTGACATTATTTTCAAATATTCAATAAATGTCGTAAACATGCAGGAGCGGAGAGTCAAATGCGGCATCGCATTGGATTAGAAAAATAAGAAACAAAATGGAGCGTTAGACAACTCTAACCACATTCATGACAAAACAAAATTTTTAAATTCAAGCGCATCAGAAAATTCCCTAATCTCATCAATCTTTAAGCAAAAGGTCAAGAAACTTACAGCGGATTGTCATCTGATGAAATGTGATGGAAAGGGTTCAAAATAAAGACTAAAAAGATGACGTTTGTGAGCTGACCTTGCGGGTCAGAGTTCAAGGACAAATCAGTGGAAAATAGCAACGACCAGCCGAAATGAGGGCATGGCTGTGATGTAGGTGAGAGACGTCATATTATTTCATAGTAATATATTTCATTTTCGGACGAAATTCTTGTCGATTTTGAGGTTATTTCTGTGAGATTCGCATGTTGAAATACTCTGGACTGCAATGTTTACAGATCATGTCCAGTCACCTTGAGTCCTTACTTAGGAAACTCAGGGTCACTTACTTTTCTTTTCCAGAGCCCCACTCAGGCTGCCGCTGGTTGGTTTGTAATTTGATTAAATTTTTTAAATTTTAATTTCTTATTTTTTTAGAAATTTTATTCAACAAAATACCTTAAAATATCTTAAACACGAACATTAAAGCCATAAAATAAACTAAAATAAAACAACTCAAGTGTCAGCCTTAAGGAAGCACACGCTTCCGCCATCAGACTGACCCTCATTAACAAATTACTGGCATGCACATCCAACATAAGAAAACAAAAACAAATGAACACATTAAAGAATACCGTGCAATATTTACAATTTATAAGATTTTAAAATAACAGATAAAAAATATTGAAGTTGATTTTTCATTGGTGAGCGAATTTAAGAATAAAATCTTGGACCGTATGAATGGAGAAGAGCTTCAAGGTGGATTTATAAAATGAAGAACTACGTTCATGAGTGTTACGAGGAAAGTGAGGAGGATTACTGAAATTATTTGCTGTCAGTGAAAAAAATCTAAAAATCTTGAGGAGGGCATTGCAATCGTAAGAGAACATAAAAAGAGCATCTTGTAGACTGTGAATTTGAAAGATATTTAGTAGGTTCTGTCTTGTTTACAAAAGTTAAATTAATTGAGAATAAAAATGGCAACAAGAAAACAATACGAATAAATACGCCTTTGTAAAATGTTCAACCTATCTAAATGAGAATATATCAACTTCTTCGAAAACTTCAAAATTAAACTGGGTGATTTCTGAATAAGGTTTTTTAGAGCCAATTTAAGCCTCTCAAAGAAGAACATTGATTAAGTTTTAATATGCTTCAGGGTTTAAAGAGTTCTTTGGATGGAATTTCACTCTTTACAGATGCAGTCGGTGGTATTTCGCCAAATAAAGCGAAAAAAAGAACCGGAGCATCTTTCAAAGCTTAACAAGAAACTAAAAGACCTATTACTTCATATTTATGCTCGTGAATTATCTCTTATTTCTTACCAATGAGAATATAAAAAAGCAATTCCTCTGTCGCTGAAACTTTCAACTCGGATTCTTCGGAGATGGAATCATTTGAGAAGAAGCCTCAGAATTTGCAGGAGGATAATCAATGGAAGAATCAATGGATAAATGCAAATGGGATCGAAAGCATTAACCTTGGTCGACATTGGATGCAGAATACGGTCTTATCTCTTTCCATTGAGAGTGATGGATCAACGGTTGAATGAAAAGCAACTTTCGAATGAAAAGCAACTTTCGATAGTCGCAAGAAATTAATACTCCAGGAAATAAAAGGGTGTCTGTGATCACAAAAACTGAGAACAAAGTTGTAGAAACTGCCTTCTCTTTTTGCAATCATCATTTGGAGATTACATCTTTGTGGAGTTTTAAGGTTGCACCTCGATTGACTAAAAAAAAAAGAATATTTTTTGGTAATTGTCAAAGAATAAAAGTTGTTTCATGGATGCTATCGAATCAATTTATCATTGTACATGTTAAAATTTACGTGTAAATATTTATATGTGTAAAATATATTAAAACTTTAACAAAATAATTTAACCTTCAAGTACAAAGTTTATAACTGCACGGGGGCATGAAGGTCTAGTTGACAGATCTACATGGAACAGGTTAAAGGGACTTGAGTAAAAAAATACATTTATTTTTATTGCTGTTATTGTTATTATTTTCTTTTACATCCTGGACTCCTACATTGCTTATTACGGAGGGTTTACCAGGTGGACATGATGAGAGGAAGAAAGTGGGTTGATTGGAAAAATTGGAGTATTTCTCGAAGGCATTCGTTCGTAACAATCATCTCAACAACTGAGAACAAAGGAGAATTTCGTAATCAAAAGCAACTTGCAAGGATTGTGGAGATTTGAAATCAGTTGCAAACAAAATTATAAAAAATTTATAAATTCTAGATATTTATAACTTTCTGCAACAAAATAATATCCCTTTTATGCGTTTAATAATTTAATAATTACGTTTGTGTTTAATTAATTATGAACTTAAAAGTAGCTTTAATAATAACAATAATAATAATAATAATAATAATAATAATAATAACAGCGATAATGTTATAATTGTGCAGCAACACAAAGTATAATTATGAATAACCTTTTATAAATTCTTTCTTGGTTATCGTCATCTTGAAAATAATATTTCCATGGATTGAGGCCAAAATTATGCGAAAATAAAATTCAACTCGAGAGGATCTTCGAAGGTTCAAAGATCGTTTGTTTGGTGTTAAGGAGCTTCACGGAATCGTCTACAGTTGGTTGCTTTTCAGAATTAATAATTATGATAATCTTTCTCCTCAAGGGACCAGGATGTCTTAAAGCTTGCCTTTTGCACATATATCAGACCAATTCTTGAATATTGTTCACCAGTATGGAACCCTCATCACAAATATCTAATTGACAGAGTTGAAAAAATACAAAAAAGATTCACCAAACCAATTCCATCAGTTGCTAAATACCCCTACAGGGAAAGACTAAGGCATCTTAAACTTATGACCCTGGAGATTCGCCGCCTCCTGCTGATTTAACATTTGTTTCAAATTATTAAATGGCTTTGCGGATTCCCCCCTGAGGCATCTGTTACTCGTCCAGGATTACCCAGGCACAAGAAGGCACAGTTTTAAACTTCGATACAGTAAATTTTCAACAGACGTTGCCAAATATTCTTTCTGCAATAGGATCGTTAAACCATGGAATGCACTGCCCAATGAGGTCGTGAACTCAAATACAATTTCTCGTTTTAATGCGCTAATAATAATATTTACGACAATAATTATATTAATAATTATGATAATATTTAAGACAATAATTATATTAATAATTATGATAACACTTATGACAGTAATTACATTAATAATTATGATAATAAGCATAATAATAATTTTAATAATAAATATACAATAATGTATAATAATATATATATTCATTACACTCTCATGACTCTCACTGTCTTGAGTCGAGTCGAACAATGGAGTTTTTCAATTCTTTCAATGAAGTTCTTGTCATTATTGACTTTAAGGCTGTTAGTAATTACGTCATCAACTTAATGTTAACTTAATGCTTATAATATTTAATTATTAGTAGTAGCAGTAATATCGTTATTAAATATATTATATTATATTCAATATTAAATATTCACGCAAATAAATGAATTTTTGTGCATGTCGATGCTTTTTCAATTAAAAACGAGAATTATTATTCACGATACATTTATTTTAAGGCGATTTTTTGAAATTATTATTAAATAAATAAAAAAAACTATTTTATCGGATTTAATTCTTAATGGTTTTATATAACGTAACGAAATTGTTGCGTTACATTCTGTTGTCCTGCATTGTTGTTTCTGTAATCTCGATGTTTCAAATGGAGAAAAGTTTGGGAACTTTTCGAGGTCCTGTCTTACAGCAATTGATTGAACGAACGAACGGACAAACCGTTCAGTGGGCATCTGATCGAAAGCATTGATTGAATGAGGTTTGAGGGCATCACTCTATCAACCAACCATCAGATGAAGTATGCCTGGAATGACGATGACGATGACGATGACGATGACGACGACGACGATGACGATGATGATGATGATGATGATGATGATGATGACGATGACGATGACGATGACGATGACGACGATGATGATGACGACGATGATGATGATGATGATGACGATGGCGATGGTGATGATGATGACGATCAAGATAATTGCACACGTAACAGCTGTAGCATGAATGATGACCTCAATATCATCCTCTCTCGAAAGTCAAATAATTTGTTCCCATATTTTCTTGTTTTATTTTATTATTATTTATGTTTTTCAATAATTTTTTAATTATTCTTTAATAATTGAGCATCCTTATTGCGACAATGTTTTTATATTACAATTTATAATTAAATATTATTTAATTACATTTTTTATAATTACATTATTTATAATTAAATATTATTTAATTACAAATTGTAATTAATTTTATAATTGCTCAACGTTCAAATTATGGTCGTCTAGGGGGTGCACGGCATTAGAATCTGGAAACTCCACCCAAGTGCCACCAACAATTTGTCCTCGTCAAGGACAATAGCCACAAAACTGTGCGCCTCAAATCATTACATTCAGCTCTCTCTTCCGTTCATTCATCCGTCCTTCCATCCATCATTCCATCCATCCATCCATCCATCCATGCATCTATCCATCCATCCTGGCATCCATCCATCCATCCATCCATTCATTCTTATTCAGGTACATTATCGATCCATCTCGCTACCCTCCCAATGAAGATCTTCACCTGCCACAACAACAACATCAACAACATCAACAACAACATCAACAACAACATCAACAACAACAACAACAACAGTCATTCGCTGGAATGAAGACGACGGCCACGAAGATGGCGACCCGCGATGGACTGAAGGAGAGGCAAGCAGTGAGGATGAATAAAAGTCTGACCGAATCCTCCAAGAGAAGTGTGGACGACGACGAAGATGATGAAGAAGATGACAGGATGTATTGCAGTTCAAGTGAAAGGTTGACATTTTGCATAGTCGGTGATATCATCATCACTGGATGACGTCGTCGTCATCATCATCATCATCATCATAATCATCATCATCATAATCATCATCATCATCATCGTCGTCGTTGTCGTCGTCTTCATCATCATCATCATCGTCATCATCATCATCATCGTCATCATTATCATCATCATCGTCATCATCATCATCATCGTCGTCATCATCGGAAACCGGATGCGAATCATAAAGTGTTATGTGCTCGAATCGCCGGGGTTCATATTTTTCAACCACTTCGTGATGATGAACATGATGATGACGATGATGATGATGGTGGTGGTGGTGGTGGTGATGATGATGATGATGATGACGACGACGACGATGACGATGACGATGACGATGACGATGACGATGATGATGATGATGATGATGACGACGACGATGACGATGATCACGATGATGATGTCGACGGTGGCGATCTTACTTCAATATTAGCTTGACCTCGGCAGAAGTGCTCGAGCGAGCATAAATATTAATAATTCCAATATTTGTTAATGCCATAATTTTTCAGCCTTTTCATAATTATTATTCTTCTTTTGTTTTGTTTTTCTGGAGTGCCTGCTGTAAGTCAACAGCCAATTACAAACGCCGACAATCCTCTTCCGAGCTCGGATGACAGCCAATCAACGAAGGGGTCGTTTTTATCGGGCACTTGACCCCCTTTCACCTTGACCCGATTATTATTATAATTAGCCCCGTAAAGTTACGTACAATGTAAATGATTAATTTACCAGCGATGCTGGCGTCATGATAATGAATATTAATGAGATGCATATTAATGATATGCATAATAATGAGGATCAATCGATGAAGTGAAAGATAACAATGGCTGACCTTTAACCCCGTCCAAATATTGGATACAGCATGCTGCTGTGGTTATTAATATGATATTGCAATTATTTGCATTTAATATTATAAATATTATTATTATTATTATTATTATTATTATTGTTATTGTTATTATTATTATTTTTATTATTATTGTTATTGTTGTTGTTATTATTGTTATTATTAAAATTATTATTAGTAGTATTATTGTTATTGATATTATTATTATTATCATTATTATTATTATTATTATTATTAGTAGTAGTAGTAGTAGTAGTAGTAGTATTGTTATTGTTATTATTATTATTAAAATTATTATTATTATTATTATCATCATCATGCTGATGAACAGCTGTTACTTCGAAGCCAGTGCGTGGACGCCCTGTTAAATCTGATCGATAACGTTGGAGGATGTATGGATGGACGGATGGATAAATGCATGGATAGATGCATGGATGAGTGGATGGATAGATGCATGGATGGATGAATATTGAATAAAAGAATGAATGAATGAATGAATGGGTGGATGAATGAATGAACGAACGAATGAATATTGAATAAAAGAATGAATGAATGAATGAATGAATGAATGAATGAATGAATGAATGAATGAATGAATGAATGAATGAATGAATGAATGAATGAATGAGTTGAGAAAAGAAACAAGAAGTGAGAATGAAGGAAGGAGTTTAAAAGTGGAACAATGAGGTGATTGATGCTATTATGGTGGACATTCATTGTGCAGGTGACGGAGGTGACGATAATGATGATGTTGGTGGTGATGATGATGACGATGATGATGAAAATTTGTTTTAAATATGATTTTAAAATCATTTTCATTCGTAGGTTTTTAACATTCCGAGGCCACATCTCAAATGATCTGTAAATTTTCACAACACTTTCAACAATTTCTATTAATAAACTTTCACATTAAATTTCCAATTATTCGAGGTAATTAATATTTTAATTGGAGATTAAAAATTACTTTATGGACAATTTTTCGCTTGCATTTTACTTTCTGAAAATTAGAACTTATTTTCTTTTCCATCCATCCAACTATCCATCCATCCATCCATCCATCCATCCATCCATCCATCCATCCATCCATCCATCCACTATGCAAGAATACTTCCAGCCTCCAATTCATTCATCCAGGTAAGACTTGTGACGTCACATCCTGCTAAAAATGGTGGCATGACGTAATTGATGACGATGCAGGTGGGATTTATTGAAGATTTTATGTTCACATGAAATTAATTTTTAATTAAACGATAAAAAAACGAAAATGAAAATTTAAGACGTGCATTCAAATTGACACAATTGAATTCTGATTCTGAAACGTGGGGAATGTGCATGCGTGTTGTTAGTTGCACCAGCTTTATATAATTTTTTTTATTATTAGTTAGTATCATCGTCATCATCATCATCATCATCATCATCATCATCATCATCATCATCATCATCATCATCATCATCATCATCA
>MPNW01000663.1:51165-72199 GCA_011800805.1 Hirudo medicinalis | reverse complement strand
GATGAGGACGATATTGGTGACGACATTAATGTCACATGCAGCAGTGATTCTAGCGACAACTGCAATGTAGAATGATTACCGAACGAAATGTCGAGTTTAATGCCTTGGTTGGTCGCTTGTCTTGTGAGGACGTCCTTCAGGATGGAGATGGTTGAAATATTCTCCGACCTTATGCCGAGCTCTCCTCTCCTAATGAATGTCGGGGAATGAAGGTGAAAGTTCAATTAAATGAAGCTCTTGACTTAAAAGTGATTATCGGGTTTGTACATTAAATTACCAACAAATCATCGAGTAATATATTTAGAAAATCAAATAATTTAATTTAATCAACTGTGATGAACTGAGTACACGTTGAGTGTTAAGATGAGTAATTTGAGTAACTTACTCACTGCTATAGCACAAACCCGATGCAGTGATATTTATCAAATGGTTAAGTGATTATTAAAAGCCAAAATTTAAACCGCAGAACCAAAATCAATCATCATCATCACCACCACCACCATCATCATCATCATAACCATTGTAGTGATGATCGCCATCACCATCTAACTGGTAGGAGCACTATCAGTAATCACATCGTAACCATCATCGTGATCATTGTCATCATCACCAACTAACTGATAGGAGCACTGGAGCATTGTTCCAAGGTAAGCAGAAGTGAAACAATAATCACCAGCATCACCTGGCGGGACTTTTTCGGGGAGTTCGGGAAGGCATTTCGAGAGCCACGCATGGCTGTCGGTGGCTTCAAAGTTGCCGACAAGTCTCAGTCGGTTGAAGGGTCTGGAAAAAATCGAAATCAAAAAAAGAAGAAAATTAGATATGAAAATTGCAATTTCTCATCTCATTCAAATCTCAGAACA
This sequence comes from Hirudo medicinalis, assembly GCA_011800805.1. NCBI lineage: Eukaryota > Metazoa > Annelida > Clitellata > Hirudinida > Hirudinidae > Hirudo > Hirudo medicinalis. Next base: position 71,336 of record MPNW01000663.1, on the reverse strand, counting down.
TTGCACACCTCGATTCATCTAACTGGTGAATTCTGTAATGTAGAGAAAGTGGTTTGATGATGAACTGTCTCATTTGGCAGACTTTGGGCTGCAACCTGGGAGTAACGTAGGCCCTCATGATGCCATGCTGTCCCTCAATGGGCTGAATCTGGATTTTTTAGTAGATTGGAATATTACAAGGGAAATGTTTTTTTTTATCTTAATCTGTACCAATTCAAAACAGCAATTGAATGATTAATTAAGTAAACAATAAATAATTTTACAATTAAATTGAATAATTGCTCTGTCGGATAACAAAAATCACAACCTTGACATCCATTCGTGTAGCATTTGCTTGACATCGGAATGTCACGAGTAGGCCATTGCCTTCCTTAAATAATGTCAAAAGATTTGAATTCAATGTGGATAACATCACCAGTGTCAAATTTATCATCATCATCGTCGTCGTCGTCGTCGTCATCATCACCACCACCACCACCATCATGATCATCATCATCACAATCATCATCATCATCATCACTGCAGTCACCTCAGGTGTGCAGGGGGTAAAGCTGACTATGGCATGGTTCCTCTCAACATCCTTTATGTCCACAGGCACGTCACACTTGATGGCAAATTTGATTTTTCAAGTTATTAAAATGACAGATCGACTTGTAAATAGGAAGTAAAATATTATACACCATAAAGCTGTTAAATGTAATTCGACTTGAAAATAGGAAGTAAAATATTATATACCATAAAGCTATTAAATGTAATTCCAAAAGTATGTTCCGAGGACATTCCTGCTTGAATTTCTATGTATGCAATTAGAAGCTTATTCAGAAATTACATTGAGACAATGCCATTAATAACACAAGTCTCATTGTAAAAATCACGTCATAGTCACTCGGATGAAACAAAGTAGCAGGAGTACTATTGTTAAATAATATTATTAAGTACTAATATTAAATTCAACTAGATATTACATTAACTGGTTAAAATAAAATACTAAATATTTTCATGCTGTGGTGCCCTTAACAACTGTTGTGAATGAATGTCCTAACTAAAGCAAGTCATAGCAAAGCCTGCCCCTCAACAGTGCACCCATCAACCCCATCACAACTACTTAATGAAACACCTGAGTAGTTATTACACCTGGAGAAGAATGTACTCAATGGGCGTCTGAGTTTCGATGGTGAGCAGGTAATCAGCCTCCTTCGGGTTAAATGTGAACCTCTCGTTGATGGAAATTGCGGGAACGACTGACATTTGACCCGGTTTCTTGACCTCGTTCCTGTATCTTTCCCTCTCTTCAGCAACCTTCTTCTCCAGGTCTTCTATGTCTTTTCTATGTTTATTACAGGTAATCATTATCGTCTAAAGTGAATGAGTCGATCAAATCTCGGTGAGTCGAATCTTTGGAAATATTTAATCCGACTGTTATTATTTAGTTACCTATTTAACAGTTAATTAATATATTCTATTTAACAGTCGAGTTAATATATTCTATTTAACAGTTAAGTTAATATATTCCATTTAACAGTTAACTTAATATGTTATATTTAACAGTTAATATATTCTATTTAACAGTTAAGTTAATATATTCTATTTAACAGTTAAGTTAATATATTCTATTTAACAGTTAAGTGAATATTCTGGAAAGGTTTTGAAGCTCTTTTCATTTTGCAGGATTCAATAGAATCATGTTTACTTGCAAGAATAGTGATACATTTTAGTTTGAAATATTGTAATTTTTAAATGCAGTCCTTGAGATATCATGCTGAGATGGGTTTTTTTTTCTATGACACGAGTCAATTTGTCACATTATGTTAATCAAATTCAAGAAAGATAAACTTTTGAAAATGTTGCGATGGCGAACCTCAGCTGAATGAATTTCTGATCTTCCTGTGATCTGTCAACGAAGCCGGAAGAACACGTCTCAGGGTCGGTCAGAGAAATTGACTTTGGTTTCCTCTCCCGAATCGGCTCGGTTGTCAGGCCAATAACCCAGCCTTGATTTTGAATAAATGTGAAGAATTCAGTACATTAATACAAGTAAAAAGGTTAATAATAATTACAAATTGGCCCATTCACTGAGCCAAAAATACCCGAATATGTGGAGCAGACGATTTCAATGTAGTCTGAACTGCCAACATTCCCTCCTTGAAGGCATGTAATGCTTTCATTGAGGCACTTCATAAGAAAAAAACAACATAGAGACCAAACTTGATGACAAAGAGACAAACCATGTTTGCTAACTTAAACAGTGAAGGATGACCTTTAGAAGCAAAGTTATTAATCACAAATTATTAACAAATAATTATCATATTATTAACAACCGAAATAATAAATAAACAAGTTATTATATACAATAGAATATATTATAACAATGTTAATTCATATTATTAACAAACAAATAAATCATTGACTAAAAACATTAATATTTAACAAGTAAGTGATTGAATAAGCATCTTTAAATAGAACTACGTATGTATATCAACTAGAGACAATTCCATCAATCATTGATTGGTTCACAATTTACAGATGATTAAGATCTTCAAATTTTGGATGTTAATTTCTTTAAATCACAAATTCCTACAATGGAGTATCTGATAACAGGCTGCTCCAACTCGTCCAGTTCGTATATTTCCAGCCAGCCGTCGTCTCTACCTACGATGATGTCCAGGTAGCCGTTGCAGGTGACATCAAAGTTTGTGATGCAGGTAATACCTTTGAACGTTGTGAATAAATTTGCACTTATAATTAAAATAAGGAATTTTAAGAAGCTAAGCCATAGTATATAAATAATTTTATAATTTGTAACAGATATTTAAATCTCAATAAACCTATTAAATAAATTTATGTTACAAATTTCAGTCCTGAAAAATTGATAAAAATGTCCTAAAGAGTCCTAAAAAATTCATAAATTTGAGTTTCCAAATTCAAATTTACAAGTATGAACCTTGTAAATATAATTTTGAAGATGTAAATAATTAAGATGTAAACACCATCACATTAGTCGATCAATATTTTGCATAAATGTCTCAGCTGCCATCAATTACGTTGTGTCACCAATCAACCAATGTGTTGCAATGAGATTAATTCGTGACTTTTGAACGAACCATTTTTATTGGCTGGTGGATTCAGCTCCCATACGACCTCTTGCAGAAACCTGAACAAAGAAATGTATCGAGCTACTCAGTTCCAGAGTTTAAAAATGATTTGGAGCATTTTGATTACCAAGTGCAGGTAAAATGTTACCTATTCAGTTTTGCCAGTCCCAGTTTGCCGTCGGTTGTGCCATACAAAACCTTGTCTCCTGTGGATCCTGGATGAATTGGATTCCAAATTTGTATGAATTTCTTTTTAGAAATGTAAGGTGAAAAGAAACAATATAAAATATAATATAATATAAAATATAATATAATATATAATATAATATAATATTAACACAATATAATTATTAACACGAATTAATTTGATCAAAATAATGTGCTATGATTTCTTAATTTGGTTCCAACTTGCATGATTCTTAAGAGTACTTAAAATATTTGTTTGTAATATTAATTTTTAATGTAAAAAAAAAGCGTGAAAGTGAGGGAGTATCTTATTTGGAGCTGTAAGTCTCATAGTCTCACATCAGACTGACATCTACACATTTTACCGGATTACAAAATAAAAACAAAATAAAGAAATTTATCCAAACAAAAAGTCAGAAAAAAAAAATTGATAAATTACTAAATTATTACAGACAAACAAATGGCTCACTGACCTCCATCATTTCCATAAAGACAAAGACATGTTGGTATTCCTGAAATATGAAGTTGAGCTTGAACGCTCGAGTCCTGGAAACAAATTGGAAAGTGAATTTGAATATGCGAACAAACTCTAAATAAAGCTTTAAAGTGTTAAATAATAATAATAATAATAATAACAAGAATAATAATGATGATGATAGTGATGGTGCCAGATGATAATAGATTCATAAAAAATAATTGTTAAGAATGTAATTAATTGCAATTGCAATACAATCACTCCAATTATATTTCAGAAACATTCATAGACTTACCTTCAAAACCTTGATTGTTCGGTCACAACAAGCAAGTATTGGAACTAGCTCGGACAGTTTCTCATAGGGAAGGCAGATGATGTCTGAAATTTTTTCTTGACTGACGAAGAATTTGTCGCTATCTTCCGACTCTTTAAAATGTCTGAGTGTGAAGTCACCCGATATAAATATATTGGAGCCTTCAATGTACCTGAAAGAATGAACGAAAAGACTGGAATTAAGACAACTTGAGGTTTGCATAACTCAAATTAATGAATTAACACTTTTTGATGATAAGGCAGTAAAAAGAAATCATCTATTGCAAAGTATCAATTAGATCAATATTTTCTTTAATAGATATAAAAATATTATTTAATATAAGCATAATAATAAAAATTTTAGCAATAAAAATCAAATGACACAAAGCTTGTAAAACCTGTGTCACCACAATACAGCTATGTTTAACTTCAATAATACAATTCAGCTGAATTTAATTGAGAAAAGAAATAATGTGAGACTATAAATCAACCAATTATTAGTGAACATTATGCTTTCATTTAAACAAGGTTACATGGTCTTGACAGGCTCAGCCAAGTCAGCATTTAGTTCAAAAATCTGCTTTCCCTTCCTTGTGAAGCCCAGGACTGTGCCTGCTGATGTGGCAACAAATATTTTATCCTTTGCTTTTCCACCCAACTCGACGACAGCAGGTGGCGATGGCAATTCCAGTTTAAAATGAACCTAGAAAGACATCATGCCAGCGTATTAGCTAAATGATTTTAAAAACAAATTTAAGAATTCAGTTATTTCAATGTTATTTTAACTGAAACAAATACTTACAGCAATTCCACTATTCTTTACAGAAAATATTTGAAAGAGACCTGAGTTATCTGCCAGTGCCACCTTCAAAAAAAAGATATCAAACTCAGGTGTTTCATCACTAAAATATGCAATTAGAATTGCAACCTTATTTGAGAGCTCTTTGGTTCCTAGTGGAGTTAACTTCATGCATTGCTGGTTAACTATGGCAGCCTTGAGGAAACGACAACAAAAATATTTAGTAGCTAAGTTGCAGATATTTTTGATATTTGTTGATAATCAAATATCGAAATCATTTGGTCTGGCCTATCTCTTTTTGCTAATAAATTTACCTGCATGTAATTCACTCTGTTTAATATAAGCTCCATCGAAAAATTAGACTAAATATCTTTAAGCGGACAATATTCATTCGCAGAAAAACAAAGCGAGTCATGGCAACGAAAAGCTCTGAATAACTCAATTTGTTGGATTCTGATGTCGCGATTCTAACTAGATAATTTTGGTGCAATGTAATTATAAGAGGTAATTATAAGCATCTAGGTACGTAATTTTGTTTTTTAAATGTTGGCTAGAAACTGGAAAAGGGATTGTCGTGCAGCAATTTAACTTTTATTCCAAACAAAATTTACTTTAAGTCAAAATTAGATTAACCCCTCAGACAGGATTAATTTAAAGCGTTAGCCTGTAGTCACAGATTCTTGCGATTACTTGCGGTTTTTGCTCTCATCACAATCACTGCCTTCCTCCTGTCCTTTCCCAGGTGTTGTCTGGTATTTTGGTTTTCTGTTCTTGGACTTCTTGACGGTAGTACTCGTCGGAAGGTAATCTTTAACCTTGTACTGGTCCTTGGAATAGTCATCCTTGGGAGTCTCCACTGGATAGCTGGGTGTAGTAGGGTGTCTGGTGCGCTTCTTTTTCTTCTCCGGATAAACTGAAGTTGAAGAAGGATATTTCGTCGTGGTGGGGTATCCCAAAACGTACTGGTTGTCTTTGTCAGTTTTTTTCTCAGGATACGTGGGAGGTTCTACGGCAACCTTACTGCCCTTTAGCTTTCCCATTTTTTTGGTTGGTGTTGACCGATAACCCCCTTGAGTGTTCACCGGGTACTGAGGCGGTGTTGGAGACTTGGTGGTTGGAGGGTAAACTTCCGTGTGCTTTCCATAAGACTCTGTTGCCTTTTTGTAGTTTGGCGTGCTTTCAGGAACTGAATAAAAAATTTGTTAAAGTGGGAATTCCTAGATTAAACTTAAATGCTAGCAAATGTTGATAATTAGCTGATGATTTCCCAAATAATGCTATGAAAAGTAAAGTTGGAAGTTTTTTTTTTACATAAATACATACGGTAAACTGGTTTGCGGGGCTTCGTAACTTTTTTCTTCGTTGTAGCAGCAGTAGTTGTGGTTGGAGGATGTCCTGGCAGATTCACTTCGTAATCTTCATAGAGTTCATCATCCTGGAATATGTAGTCATCTGCAAAGCAAAATCGGATGAAGTTTTTTGGCGAAGGTATTTTACAAGATGATACTTATAAATTATTAAACTCACCTATGAAGGGGCGAGAGAATACCACCGCTCCTGCAACGCAACATTTGAAATAGAGTGGCATGCATTGCAAACAAACCAATTAAACGAATGGACTCGCTGGGAGGTTAATTAATAACTTTAATTTGTAAATAATAAAATTATGCTCAAAGTTCAGCGTCGATTAATGCGTTATGATTTCTCTTAAATGGATGGGAATTATTCAGAATTTTTAAAAAATTCTTACCAAATAAAACCAGAAAAAATATCTTTAGCATGACAATCTCCACTTAGCACCTGGACAAGTCAGTTATAGAATTTACTTATTGATACATTAAATATTGGATTTAAGTCTTTTGGAGTACATTTTAAATAAAATTCTAACCAGAGAATAAAAATCGCAGATTTTTACCCATCATAGCCACCTGGGGGCTGGGGTTCTTATAGTTTGTCTCCTCGGCCTAACGTCCATTATGAAAAGTTCAAGTCAAAGGCCAAGTTGACGTTTTGAATATGGTATTTTAATGCAAATCAATTTAGAATTGACAATAGGTAAATGAAGAACTTGAAAATCGTTTGTGTAAGAGCAATACACATAATAAGCATTAAAACAGCTTAGCAACTTTTATATTCTCGAAATTCTTGAAGTTTCTATATGTTTATGATCTAAAATATTTTTTAATCACTTTAAGCTTTCACCGGATAAATCATTATAATGATTGTGACGTTCAAGTTGCTAACATTCTAAATGCTGTCGATAAATCACACAATTTTCTAAAAGCCAAACTTTTACCAAGAATAATGATCGGTATAAACCATCCTGGTCAAGAATGAAGGTTACATTTGGATATAATTTATAATTCTGACGACTTTTTTATAAACTTCTAAATTGAGCTAGAAGGACGGACTGAAAATAATATTTTATCCGTTCCACAATTTTCTTTGTTTTTTTTTTTAAAGCAGATGCCAAATAATTTTCGAACTTGTTAATCACAACGATTTTCAACAATGATTAGCCTGCGGTTTAAGCAAATCAAAATGGTACTTAAATTAATGTCGGTCGAATATTGTATATAATCTAATATTATTGTAATAAGGCTTTGTAGAAACTTAAGTTAATACGCTTAATTATGATAGTATTAAAATTTTATTTCTTAATCTTCTCTTTAGCTTTCCCAAAAACTAATTTAAACTGCGCAGAAACTAAAAGTAATGAATTTTATTTCAAGATGGCCGACTTGTTTATGTTTATCGTTGAAGAGCTGATGCTGGAAAACATAACAGAATTAGGTTGATTAATGTGAAGCTCTGGACGCATAACAGACTATATGATAAGTAGTATGCACCTACGTTTGCAAGTTGCATTCATTTAACCAAAAACACTTTATTTGAAAAATAAAATTCAAGCTATTGCACTTTAACATCATTTTGCGTTTTGAATTTAAGATTGCTGTGCTACACTGAAATGGAAAGGCCCAAAGTGATATCACTGAATGAAAATCTAACTTGTGGATTATGCAGGGGATATCTTATTGAGGCCACCACCATTTCAACCTGCCTTCATTCATGTAAGTTTTATAAGAAACCTGATGAATAAGAGGAGGATGAGTATGCTGCAAAGTATGCTGTTACAGAATTGACAAAAATTTAAAATTTCAAATGTTTTTGATAATATCTAATAGATAATATTCCCAATTAAATAAAATCCATTAGTAATTCAGATGGTTTTATTTGTTATTCAATTTATACTTTCATGTGCAATCTATCTGTAGTTTCTTGAATTTCAGCCACTTAACAGTGTCTTATAAATTGTTTTATTTGAGAGTACAATGGAATGCAATGGTTATGAGAAAAGGACTTTTTTAAATGCTACTGTAACTTGAAAATGTCGTAGATGTATTTGGACACAAATTAAACTTATTAGTTTGAGGTCATTTTCTAGGTTCTGTTCATTCAAGTTTACATTCTAGTTTTCATCACAATTTTATTTTTTTTGTTCTTTTAATGTTATTAGCAGTAATGTAAAGTAATTTTTTAGTCTGTCACAGCTGCATAACCAAACATCTGTCAAAACATCATGAGGAAGAGAAAATATATTGTCCAGTGTGTCTCGTTCTCAAAGTTGACGACATGGTTTCTATTTCTGCCCATAGTTTGAGGTAATACCAATTTAGCAACACTCAAGCATATTTTAATATTTTAAAATGAAAATATCTATTTGAGATATCAAGATAATTAATGTAGGTAATTGAATGCATCAGTTTTATTAAGTTTAATGTTTTGTGTCTAAAATATCAGATATCTTGATATCTCAAATTCTTGATATCTCAAATATCTGATATTTTAAACACAAAACACTAAACATAATAAAACTGATGCATTCAATTACCTGCACAGTAAGATAACAGATCTCAGTTTGTCTTAAGAGTTGAAGATAAGGCTTTGACCTTGCTCATTTGTTATGTAACAATGCATCTTTTAGTCATTTGCACTAAAATAATTGGCAATGGTTATTTATGTTATTAATTGAATTTATTACTGAACTTAGTTCTTTATTTTATGCAGAAATGATCACCTCCTGCAAACCATTGTCTATAAACTGGTACCATTTTTGTATGAAAGTCAGTATGTTGGATTTTACTGTCAAAAATAATAATTCTAATTAACCTGATTGATATTCCAGTTTTCCTTAACTTTTACAATTCATGCATATTTTATTAGTTGATCATGTTGTTATTATTCTGCAGGAGAACAGAAAAGGAGACTTGATTATAGAAAGACTCAAGATTTAGGTTTGTTGGTTGATGTAAGGTTTTATTTAACATTTAAATTCTAATGTCGGTGGTGAGTGTAACAGCTATAGCTGATCTGTCCAACATTATTTGTCATCTCAATTCACACACAAAAACAGATTAACATAATGTATTTCATTTATGTAGTGCCAGCATCAGAGGCACTTCTTGTTAACCATTTATATAGCACTCCTTCCCATGGATGCTTGCAGCAGACAGGCTGGGTTTTGAACACAACACATTACGCCCATTGCCATTACCACCTTATGCAGGAAAGCAAATCATTCGGTCGATGTTGCATGTCAATTATGTTTCAACAATATGAAATTCTCAACCTTTTTGAACATTAAGAACCAGCAAAGATTCGAGCAACTTGTTGTGATCATATAAAAAAAATAGAACATCCATACAATTCAAAACCACTAGACATCAAATCATCTCAATGATAACTACAAAGTTGATGTAACAGATTTTCTTTTGAATCTTTATCATGTATTCAAATAAATTGGCTATTTATAACATCTTTTCTCCCCTGGAATTACCAAGTCTTAATGATGTAAGGGGGGAAAATCCCTTTAACTTTAACTTTAATCCAAATTTAATGTTCCTTCCTAATCTCAGCATTCAAAAAAAAAAATTTTTATTACATTTAAAAAAATATGCATTGTAATTATTCTTAGATTTAAGGTGTTGATATATTAATTATAGTGCTGTAGTGATTATATTGATGTAGCGGTGTCCATTGTTTGCAAGATGATTTAACTCTTAACATAATTAATTCAGGAAAGACAGAAGCTGAGAGAAAAGTTAGAAACAAAAATGGTAACGACGCAACAGGCCTGAATTCTCATCGGTTCAACTTTAAAATATTCTGCAGCTTCGATGTTATAAATGTCCAGATTTCTGAACTGGAATTCGGGTAGGCTTGAAAGATGCCCTCTAATTATTTCTTCAACGTTAATCGTAGACCATCGTTATTATTACTCATAGAAATGAGTTCAAGAAAGTTTCGATGAAATATCTATTGGATGTTCTTGTGCTGGCAGATGATATTATAAATATTTATTGGAATATCAAAATGTTTACTTTTTATTTCTTTTCTTTTTTTTATTAAATAAAATATATTTCATCTTACTTGTCGCCAGGGATTACGACTGCATTAGTGATGACAACAATAACAACAGCAAGAAAGAGGATGGCGAAGGAAGTCACCAGAAAGTAAGTCAGGCTAAATTCAGGTTGTTCAGGTTAAAATGTTGTCAACTAGTTACAAAACCACTTTTACCAGTGCCGATATCTTCTGTGCCCTGTCATGCTCAAAGTGTTTCACCTCAAGAAGTTCCTCATGCAGAAAGTCTATAGTGGCACTCCCGATTGCAACGTGAGTGTGAGACTTATTTTCCTGCCACTCAATGGATGCCATTTTTAATAAGTTGTTGTACTTGAGGATTCCATCACTTTGCCTTAGTTTTACCTCTTATTTCAAAATGATGCATCAAAACAAATTGATTATTAGAAGTTATGAAGTTTACTCATTTATTGTTTTTATCTGCCAGTACTTAAAGTTAATTTGTATTGAATTTGTTTCATAGGTTATTCTTTGTTCCCATGGGAAACCCTTGGAAGATGAACTTTGCCTGGCGGACGTGTGTTATATTTTTGGTCTCCAAAAGGTCTGTAGAGCTTTTGTTTTTCAAACTGCTTGAAGTTTTTCTTTTGCACGATGGTTCACGTTTTCAGACAACTTGCATCAACATTAAATATGTGGCCTACACTCTGCCTAAGTCTATCAAAATGGATAAAATTGCTTTAGAAGCCCAGAACTCAGCTGCAGAATTACCATTGAGTCAAGTTGATAAAGAGACTTCATCGTGTACCTCAGAACAGCTTCCTAAAGATGTACAACCTCTTTGTAAAAAGACCGATGATACTCAAAACACAAACCATGCAATCGACAATTCTTCACCGGTAACATCGAATCAACAGGAGTCGATCAGTTCAGACAATCATCGTGAAGGTGGGGACTTGAACTCTAAGGGTGAAATTATTGGTCAAGGCATTCAACATTCAACAACAGAAAAATGTATATCTACAACAGAATGTGTGTCTAGCATCCAGGTATCCCCTGTTGCCACTTCTTGTGACATCACCAGTGCAAGCACCAACTGTCATGATAAGTATCCATTCTATAATATGTCTAAAATCACAGTGTCTAATCCAAATGAACAAATTGCAAATGTGTGTGTTAATCACTTTGATGAAACTATATCTGAACTGAGCTCCAAACTCCATTCAATTGAAGAAAATTTATTAAAACCTACTTGTAAAAATGCTGAATACCTGCACACAGAGAAGAAAACGTCAGAAGGTGACACTTTAGCATCACCAATTTTTGTGGAAGCATCATCTTCCTCTCCTGCTTCTACTTCGACTTTGATTGAATCACCCTCAACTTCGACTGTTCCTTTGTTAAGATTGGCAACTTCAACCGTGGATGCAGAACCTGATGATGAAGGTGGCATGAGTGATGCATCATCAGAAACTACGATGGCTTCTCTTCCCAGTAGTCCGAGAGCTCCTTCCGCTGACTTTTCGAACCCGACAAAACCTTGCAAGGTAGTACTTTGTCGTCTTCCAACAGCTTATTTTCTCAATGCAGAGAGGAAACGAAAATGTCCAGAAGCGGACGACAACCTCTTCGAAACAGAACATATAAGTGTTTCTCCTGATGAGAAAAATTCAGCTCCTCCCAAAAAAGTAAGGCTTGGGAACAATCATTTGGAGAGCACCATTCATTGTCTAATGGTTAAATATAGGGCCAGTCTTAGGGAACTTACAGAGCTGAGGAAAAGAATCCAACAACTTAGAAATCAAAAGAGAGCTAAAGTTATAAAATTGGTTTCAACAACTCTAGCAGCTGCTGTCACAGACAAACCTCTTGAGAGCCAATTAGAATCTGCTGTCATCAATTCAAATATAAGTTCAAGCACTGAAAGTATATCAACAGTCACAACCATTTCTTCATCTGTCATCTCAGCTGCTAGTGAAATCAATGATCCAAGCTCAAAGAAAGCTGGTGAAGATAAAAATGTTGTCTCCATTACAAATGGTGTTGCACCAACTATTGCTTCATCTGAAATCCAACCGAACCTCGATCAACTTTCAAAACAAAATCAGTCCATTATTCCACTTGAAGAATCACTCAGAAAGGAAGACTCTAATCTTTCTGGCAAAATACCCATTGAATGTAGACCAGGAATCAAGGGTGATAACATTGCTTCTTCAGTTTCTAATGAATTCTCCAAACAGAGTGCAAAGCCTGATGTCACTAATGCTGGCTTAGGGGTGGATGTATCAAGATGCTTGTCATTACAATCAACTTGTTCTCCTGACATTTCATGGCTGTTAAAATATGCTCGCATCAGCAGCCTAGATAAAGGCGGAACTAAAGTTGTCGATCCTGCAAACTTGATTTCAAGGAGTGTTCCAGATTTGCAATTACCATTACTTCTGCAAAAGTCAAGTCTTCTAGATTTTGTCAGGCTACCTCTTAACAGGCAGAAGTATACTACCAGAATCAATTCTTTTCAGAATACGAATGCAGCTATTAGATCCAACCTCAGACCCATCATTCCAACAACCATGTCAAATTATGCAAAGCCCATCATTCATAATGCACCACCAATCAATCAAACATCAGAGCTTGAAAATTTGAGACAGTTTCTTTCTGCTTTTGGAAGTCAACCAATGGAAACTCCTGCAACCAACGCAAATCTTTCCTCGTTTGATTTGATGGCTTACTTAGAAAGAAATCATACAAATGGAAGTTCTTCATTAGCTAACCAGCTCTCGCCAGTTTTCCATTTAGTCTTAATGGATGCAATCCAAGCATGAGACACAATCTCATTCAAACACACAGACAGTCTGTCTCTACTCAGACTGCTCAGATGGACCTAATAAACCAGTATTTCTGTAGAAGATCAAAACCAGTTCCTTCAGTCTTCGCTGGAAGAACCAGACCCATGCATTCCAAAAGAACATTCGGTCACGCTTTCGGTGCTGACCTCATTGGCAAACGATCTTTTCCAGGACCATCCAAAAGAGTTCGCTATGCAAATGAAGAGTACATGACCAAAATGACTTCGGCTAATCCCGTCAATAGGACTTGTTCCAATAATATAGAAATTGGTAACCCACATAAATTACTTCCCTTGCCATCAGGCATGGCTCCATCTTACCATATTTTTACAGAAATAAATTCTCACAATGCACTTTTGAAACCATTATATTCCATCAATCAGCAGAGAGTAATTTGTCTAACTCCACCCACCGAAGTTCTGAAGAAAAAATTGGTTTGCAATGGACCTTGTGAGGTTCCCTCAAGCCAAGCACCAAGTTCTAGGCCTAGATCTTCCAGTGCCAATGCTGCTGAGATCTATGATACTTTAGCCGATGTTACTGCCGGTACAATGGAAAAAGTTAAGCAGTTAGCCGCTTCTCACCTCGAGGTAGTACAGTCACTAACACCAGCATCAACTTATGACTATTTTTCTGAAATCCATAGTGATAAAAGGAGTTTACCTGCCAACATTTTGTCAAACCAACTTTCACCAAGACAGAAAGATTCATTTTACTCAATCCCCAGAAAGAGTCTTTTCCCGATATTTAGTAGATCTTCAAAATTACATGCTCCCAATTTATACCATCAGACAATTTTTCCTTCTAACAAAAATGGAAACATGTCCAGGGACTTGTGCAGTTTGTCAATTCACCAACAGAGAAAGGTGTCTATGCCAACTCCTTCTCATTTTCAATTATCTGGATGGAATGCAGCTAATCTTGGCATCTCTGACTCTTCCATGATTAGAGGACAAGACAATAATGTTACTTTGGACTTGTCTTTGTCAAAAAAGAGGAAGAGATCAGATTCTAGAATTGTTGGGGACCCGCTGAAGGTTGATATTTCCAAAAGCTGTAAAGTTGCAAACAATCTTGTAAATGTGAGTGGAATAAAGTTCAGCTTAGGTAACAAAAGCTCTGACCAGCAGAACATTGTCTGCAGCAATGTTTTCCCCAGCAGTCTGACAGTTACAAAGTTGAGTGTAAGCAATCCAAATCTATCCACTTTTGTGAAAGGGAAAGTGACCTCTGGTGGAAATGATGCAAGCGAATGCCCGAATATTATAGATTTTCGAAAGTCCATGCCGATTACAAGTTTCAAGCTGTGTGACTTGAAGAATTTACCATATTCAAAGTTGGTCTCTGTCAGCAGTAATAATGTTGAGAATTGCTTTGGCATCAACAGTATCAGTAATTCTAGCACCATTTCAAATGCCTCTGAAAACTCAGTTAGTTTGTCAAAGCAGGAAACAGTAGCCAGTCATTCTGAAGAAAGTCAGATCAATACTATAATATTGGAATCTAAAACAAATGAACCAAAATTAAGTAGTGCTGACAATTCTCCTCTGTTGACTTCAAGCACAAATGTTTTTGTGACTTTTCCAACCCTTACATTAACATCGGAGGTTGTAACATCAAGTTCACATGATTCCAAAATTTTCAGAGATTTGGCAACTTCTTCCATTGCACCGGTAGATTCTTTGAGCTGTGATTCGACCATGAAATGTAACGAAATGGAAAACATGGCGTTTTGTGTGATACTGGTCTAACAACAAGTTGCCAACAAAATGCCAGCAGTGATGAGAGTGTTGACAGCACAAAAAATGATGAGGCAGGAATTATTGAAAGCACGTCTAAATTGGTGGATGCAAGACTTTCAGAAGAGCAGATTAAATTTCATAACCTCTGTACCACGGACTTGTCGACACAAAATAACTCACAAATTGTAGAAAGTCAGGATTGTTTAAAACTCTTGGAAAATGAAGTTCCCGATGGAACAACCAGCCTACCTTCAGATTCAGGGAATCCTGAGTCTGTTAAGAGTGCTCTGACTCTTTCAAACGAATGTGCATCTGAGAAAGTTGGTGAGATGATGCCTCTTCAGGAAAGCAATGTTAAAAATTTGGTAAACAAGGAAGATACCACACAAACTCAAACTGGGCATTCTCAAAAAGCTCTGGATCAGATTGGATCTGTAACTGCAGTTGGAGTGATCTCTGAAGATGTATTAAATCCAGCTTCTAATGAAATGTCAAATGTAACTATCGACAAAGTGGCAGAGGCCACAATCCATGTTAATCTTCAAAATGTTTCTTCTGAATCATGCTTATGTGAGTCTAACAGTAGTGGAGATGGCAATTTGTCAGAGAATGCGCTTCTGGCTGCATCTGATCCTACTTCACAAGAGAGTGGAAATGGAGATCAATGGAACACTTTGCCAGCAGAGGAGAATTCTGAAGGGAAAACTGCTAATGGATTACCTGATGCCTCACATAATTCAGAATTCCAAATAGAGGAAAAGCCTCAAGATGCAAATGAGGACCACAAAGAGACTACTGTTTCTCAACAATCATGTGTAACTCACTGCTCTACAATGCCCAATGATGTTGGCTGAAATTATGATTTGTTTGAACAGACAGACACCTTTCTTGTCTTTGAAATGAAAACTTTCATTTAAATATCATTAATGAAGCACATTGTTTTCAAATCAGTCTTTAAATGTAAAGAATGGTTCATCCAAGTTCTAAAGACTTTCAACATCTAAACAAACTTTCATTTGACAAATTAGTATATGCAGCACTGTGCCAACGATTGTTGTTGAAAATGTATCGAAGCATTTTTCCATTTGTAAGTTGTAAATATACTTGAGTTTAAGCAGTCCAAACGATTGCAATCTGCAATTTTATATGTGTTTATCAAAAATTTTTAAGCACAGCTACAAGTAGGTTGTTTTCTGACACTGTGTTGGAGCCAATCAAATTGTACATATTTGTACCGCAGGCTCTGATTGCTGGAGTTCTTCAAGAATTGTTTTCTGTTTATCTCTAAGGTGATCATGAAATTATAGATTGTTGTATGGTTATCTTGCCACAGCTTTGGCACAATGCATCAACAGACCAAGTCGATGCTCACGTTGAGTTGGTTTGGACGATTCGTCCAAAATGAGCAAATGAAATTCCAGCTGCTAAATTTGACTTTTGTACCTTCTATGTTGACATTTTTCTCATTTTAATTTTTAAAAGAAGTTTTTTTTTGTTGACTGCATAGTGTCAATCTTGTCATCATGCTTTCTGGTGGTTGAGCAGTTCACCATATTTCACATTTCTTAACATTGTGTCATCCATTGCACCCATTGAGAAGGTTCTGAATTGTTACAAGGACAAGGGACATTCAGAATTCAAGATGCTGTACATAACATTCTAGGAGCACACCGAACAGAATAAAATTATTATCACGACTTGCGTCACTTTTTTTTGTTCGTTGTTAACGAACAAGATTGGCTTTATTAGTTATCTCCATTATTGTTATGATAGAGAGGAAATAGTCTCTCATTTTATTCAATATTTGGAAGCAATTCCAATAGGAAAATAGAATCACATCATTCAATTTGTACATTTACATAGTGCACAGCTGAGTCTGTGCATTCACTTGCAAAGCTATCGATCAAAACAAGGTTCAAATGATATGATCGATACTGCTGTCAAACATGGCTGTGGTGAGCAACTCTACCTAGAATTGCTCTACTGAATGTTAACGAAAATGTTTCTCAATGTTTACACATTCCTGACAAAAAAAACAGTGAGGATGGTGGTGGTACGTTTGGAAAGGAAACTTAAAAAAGCACTAAATGAGAGACAAATATCACACAAGTAACCCGGAATCCATTGGTGATCCCACTTGTAGGACATCCAGCATAAACAATACAGAGAAAGTCCATGGTTGTTGCAATTCTAGTCTAGAGTTCAAAACTAAATTTCTAATATCGCACACTATTATTTTATTTGAGATCTGTTAGAGTTTTTCACAATTCTACAAATAAGTTGCCTGAGAAACAAATGAAATGCTGCAAAATGGTCGCTATAAGGCCAAATGTAGTGGAAAAAATACAAGATATATAAAAAGGCTAAAAATGTAGCAAAATGCATGAAACTTGCAAACAAAGAATGTGATGTCATTTGTTTAAGACATCTTGCAGGTAAACAATGAAGTGAAAAGCAAAAAAGCTTTGATCAGTTAAGACATGAGCTTTCACAACATTAATTGTCATCAGCATCACTCTCAGCAGAATGTCTGGTTTAGTTTCATTTCTGAACCTACAGTAATGTTTCGGTCTTTTGACCTCTGCGAGTAACTATATTTCAGCATCTCAATGTACTTGTCCATGGAAGAACACACAGTGAATTGAACTTCGAATTCCTCGTTCCACTCTGATGCATCAACTTTGAGTTTTAGATCTTGACGGCTCGTCGAACAAAACTCTGTGACTTGCAAAAGTATCTGAAGAAGTCATCAGAATCCATCCATTGGTCAAAAATTATACCAATATTAATTGGATCTTTATCAAGCAATGGAAATAAAAGATTACTTCTTTGAATCTTTGGACCTCTCTCCAGAATGATATTGGCTGGGAATCAAGCTTTTTCCAGAGTGATTTGTTGAAGTGGTTGTACAATTCATGGTCAATCCAACTCCACGAATGATAAATTGATTCCAAGTCAGAATCTCTCCCCTTCCCCAAAATTGAATTTCAATTAAAGGACTATTTTATTTTAATCGGGAAATAATCACGTGTAAACAAATTGAATAAAAATAAATGTCAAACATAACTAATTACTTGAAATTCAACAACTTAATCATCAACGGCTCAATCTCAAACCCCAGCCGATCTCGATATCGTTTAAAATTTACTCCCAAATTTCTACAACTCACCTTAAATTGATAAGAACGAGAGTTCACGTTCAAAATCAAAATGTCCCTCATGGACCAGCAGAATTTCCTCCTCAGCAAGATGAGAGATTCAGGTAGCCACTCGACTATCAAGATCAGATCCATTTCTTCATCTAGCTTGTTCAACCAGTTTTTGACCCGATCTTCATAAAGCAACCTTTCCTTCTTCTCCAGCATTGCATAGTTTTCCACGATGGTGCCTCTCTCAATGAGTGTATCATGGCTTTTCAGGACAGGCCAATCATTACTGGATGCTTCTTTACTTGGTTCTACAAAAACTTTAGCTGTCTATAATAAATTCATAAAATCCACAATATCATTTTGATAATTACAATCACAAAAAGACACAATTTCTTCTAGGGACTAACAATTAACTTCTAAATCACCAAAACTATTTGAGATCCAACTATTATCTCCCTATAACTAAATGAATTCTAATAAATTCAAAATGAATCCAATCCTACATACTCATGCAAGTCCCTCTACAATCACAACATCCATCAAATTCAAATCAAATTTTGAATCTCACTGAACCCTCCCAAGTGAGGGAATCCAAGACTGAAGGACATGAGATTCTTAGTCATTGAGAAGTCGTCAGGAATGCAATAACGATTTGTCTTGTTGGGGGATTTGTATTTCACATCATAAAACTCTAGGTTGTAGACAAAGTGTTGAAATCTCTCATGCTATTTTTAAATTTAAAATATTCTATAAAATAAAATGTCTATGGAAATATATGAGTAAAAATTAACTCAAAATATCAGTTTAGAATCTAAAGCATAAACCAACCACATTTCTGTTCTGAGGAACTTCTGAAATGTTCAAAACATTGAAGTAATTCACCATAGACTTAAACTGGCTGTAAGGCTGCCTCAGACTGGCTATGTATTTTGTATTAGGCATCATTATGGATTCAAAAAAGGACCTGTCATAAACAACGTGGTGGGATGATATGTGGAATCGCGAACCTCTGACTGGCTTCAAAATGTATTGACTTTTTGGAGGGTATGGCCAACCAATGTAGATTTTATCGCCCACTGGATGCACAAATTCCAGGTTGTGCTCGTATGCAAAGTGCATCAATAATTTTGATATAGCTGTACTTGCACATTTCATTACTTTAATAAACACAACTTTTTCTTCAGCTGAGTTTCTCAGGTCACATTGAACGTCGTGAATGTTCTCTATGCTCTGATGCTGGTATCCATGAGATATCTGCACCAGGTCCCGACGTTTCTTGACGATAAGTTTTCCGCGAGCTCCAACATCGACTTCGTTCAGAATAATGGTTGAAAAGTACAAAGTCATCAGAAACAAGGACAACAACAATGTCGCTATTACTGGTATGATTATTCTCTTTAACAGCATCGCTGGAAGATTTAAGGACCCGACACATTAGAAGCAAAATCATTCCTGCCGCACATGTTTTTACGGAATCAACTCATTCACATTTATGAGCAAAGTCAAGTTTCATTTTCAATTTAAGTTTCTAGCTGAATTCCACATGTCATGAATCAGATGAACGTCTTTTGACGAATTGGAATCATAAAGTCCTCTTATAACGCTTAATCACGTGATTATAAGCACTCTGTTGTAACAGAACAACTTAGCTCTCGCAATAAAAGTTAATCTTTATTTTATCGCACTTCTCAATTACCAACTATCTTTTGACGTTGATAGAGAATGTCTCGTCAAATTGTTTCAAAACTCTATTCATTGATCCAAGAAGGCCGTACATGTTTCGAGACAATCAGGTGTTTCGAAGACCCCTGACTGGTCCTAGGGTGCCTCAAAATGATGCTATTGTTGGTTTTGAATAAGCGGTTGTTGACAGCCATGAATATTAGTATACTTGGCTTGCAGAACTTCGCGCCTATAGATAACCTATTTTTTTACAACTTTAAAAAACCCCTGAAAAAACCCGATGTTTTCATCGCTTTAGTGAAGAGGTGTAGCGACAGCGGCATTGACGACGAGGACGAGTTCGCTACAAAGTTTATTTACAACAACGGTAACAATGCTCCGACTGACAACAATTCTGGAGTAGCAGCGTAGCGACGTAGCGGGAAGAGTAGGAGAGAGAAGGGAAGAATGCCCTGACTTAGCTTCTTAAATAGCCAGTCAGGACAAAGGAGGATGTCCACAAACAAAGGATGCGCGCCTGG
>MPNW01000663.1:8168-33159 GCA_011800805.1 Hirudo medicinalis | reverse complement strand
CCTGGTGGGGGCAGATGATTGGCTGGATGATGACCTTGACATCACTACTTCCGATTCCGACCTACGCGTTGTATTGCTTTTACAAAAGCAAGGGAACATTCAGGGAGGTGAGCAATAGTGTGATAGGATAACACAGAAACTATTGATTTTTTTAAAGACCATTTTAAACAAGTATTAAATAACCAAGATGTAACCAGACGTCAAGTGGAGATTTGTTTGTTAGACATACTTCGTACTTTGATGTTCCTAAATTGGTATTTTCAACATAGGATTTCATAACGAAAGGTGCTTAATGTGAACTGTCCTAATCATTTCAGAGAATAAAGAAGATCTGCAGACCAGATGATGCTGACGAGCCATTGAGAAAGAACATAGTAGCATGTTTTACTGCTTTCTGAATACAACTCTGTCTTTTAGATTTATTGAAAACTTTCGCACGAGTTTTCTAATACTTTCTGCAATTATCAATCTAATTAGCAACTATTAACTTGAATTGTTGAATTGTTGTATCTTATGTTGAAGGGATTTACAGCTAGTCTTACGCATTTAAGAATCATGATTCGTAGATCGTCAGTAGACTCAGAGAAGTTTAAAAGTGAATTGGTCAATTTAGAATTGCCTTTGAACGCAATATTCAGTGCAAATTAAAGTCAAACTATTTTTTTTTTCAATGATTTTTCTCTCAAGGTGATAGTGAAATTATAGAATTTCGAAGTATATGAATATTTCTTCATTGGCGTATTATTATTATTCTTCCGTGTTGAGAAATTCATTTACAAAATAAACTTATCTTTCCGCATTTTCCATAAACTTCCATTATTTAATTTAATGTTTAAATGGATTTCGTATAATGCATGTTTAATATAGAATTGCAAAATTATAATTATTAACCAAGTTATTTGTGTCCGTGACACATTCTGCCAAAATGTTTGCTCAATCTAATATTTGAATTGATCTCTTGGCAGAAAGATTTCAATGACCGCGATTCTGATCACGAATTTTGTCAGTGGCACTCCGATATCATTAGCAAACATTATTACAATTATGATCTTTCAATCTGGAATTCTAATTAATGCAATCTAATAATAAAAATCATAAAAAATGATAACGATAGTGATAGTTAATATGTAAATTTCCTTCCGAATCATACGTGACATTCCATCCTCACGAAAAGACTCTTCCAGTGTATCCACCTTCTCTCCTCACCTAGATTGCTCTCCACGTCAGGTGAGACGGTGCTCACCTGTAGGCACTGCAACTGCAGCTACTGCTACTGCTGCAGCTATTGTCCTAATGACGATGGCAATGATAATGATGATGATGGCGATGTTAGTGACGATGACGATGAAGATGATGATGACGAAGATAATGATATGACTTGATTATGGACCAGGTCTGTCCCTAGAGACCTAGAGATAGATAAGTTTAAATGTCGATTCAGGAAAATCGATAACCAATTCGTAAGGATTATGATAGTAGTCGTGGAAAAGGTTGTTGATGATAGTTGTGACAGAAATATCGATGCCTCCTTCCTGTGCTCCTGTTTCTTGTGAGTATTGAGACCTGGTTATATAAAGAAGTTGTAACGACTTTTCCAGGGAGAATAATATTTTTAGTGGAATGACAAATAGTGTAACGATAACACCCTATTAATGCAATTTGTAGTCACGAGCCAACGAAGATAGTTTGAGAGAAGGAAGATGTTTCGCTTCTGCAAAATCACTTGGTGTCGTTAAAATGGTTAACTAATAATAATTAGTAATAATTTTTAATAATAAAGATTAATAATAATTAACGAGAGAAAACCTTCACCAGTTTCCTGACAATAATGACTTGAAAAGGTTTGTTTTATCTTCACTAAATTCAAATTAATGGTGAAATTACATAAACATTGGGATTTTATGATTTTAATGAAATATTAGTTGGGGGATTGTTTAAATACTGTTGTAACCCTGGAGACAAACATTAATTAATGTTTGTAATTAAGTTTATATTGTTTTATTTAGAATCCTTGTAAGGCAGAACTTTGGCAGATAATTAAGGTTATAGTATCTCACTCCAAATTCTACAAATCCTAAAGATCCACATAAAAACTCGACTCGATTATTCAGTTCTATTCACTGAATAGTTGCTCAATAAACTTTCTGGAAAACTTGCTAGTTTGCGGACCCCCTTTTTATTTCAATATTATTCTTCTTCATGAAGGTAGTTAAGCTTAATTTAAACATGTCAAATCAAAAGTTACATGGTTACTATTTCTCGTCAAAAATCATGACTATTATCAATGTCATTATTTATTATTACTTATATGTTGTATATACAAAGAAAAGTTTA
The DNA here is from genome assembly GCA_011800805.1 of Hirudo medicinalis. NCBI lineage: Eukaryota > Metazoa > Annelida > Clitellata > Hirudinida > Hirudinidae > Hirudo > Hirudo medicinalis. The sequence goes on along the minus strand of MPNW01000663.1, from coordinate 30,825 downwards.
TTTATACTATTTAATCAAAATAAATTTAATTATTATTTGTACTTATTAACCTGCAACTTGATCGGTGAACTGATAATCTCTGATAATCTGACAACATTCATGATGACCTAAATCATGTACCATTTTCGTAGCATTCGTGTGTGCATGAATTAATAATCGAATAAACATTGGTTTAGTAGCAAATCCTATTGTTAATTTTTTTTTACAATTAAGTACAATTACAAAAACAATTATCATTTAAACTAATACCATTTTCGTTGTATTAAAATTTGTTCATTATTTCAACGAAATTCTGAAGGGTAGCGTTTTAGGCAAAAAAACCGACCTAATTAAAAGATATAGCATGATGACATTTTCAGAAAAGTGAAACTCAGACTATGTTCGTATTTTTCAATAATATTAAACTTTTAAACATAACTAGAATTTAGTTAAGATTAACAAAATTGAGCTCTCCTAATGGAGCCATTTGGTTTTCTGAGGGCAACGATTCAAATTTCATTCGCTAATTTCTTCTGCGTTGTTCATCAATTTCCAAATATTTTCTGCCACTAAATGCGATTCATTCAGCCTTAACTAAATATCTGTCAAATTGAAATTCGAAGAGAAATTGATTATTTTAAAAAACGTCATTTGGAAAGTACGCCAAAGAGGCGAGAGTAATATCGGAGATAATGTGACAGTGCCGTTCTTGATAATGGAGTCGATCACTGATAAATCTTCATTATTTCTCGCCGTGTAAAATTAAAAATCCTGATTCTAATTGGATTTATTATTATCACAGTTGTCGGTTTTAATGCGGATGTTAATTGTCCATTGTGGCTCAATCCCTCTCAACATTCCGTTACTTGCTTTCGCAGAAGATCCGTTAACGCTAAGATATAGAAATGAAGCACGACATTACAATAGCACAACAATTTAGAAATTAAAGTACTGTTTTTTTTTACTGTTTTTCTAAATTTCCAAGAAAATTTCATAGTGGAATGACCCCTGTATTTTTACCAGCAGACTTTATATCGTCACATTTTGGGACAAAAAGTAATAAAGTGAAATTTCAGAATTAATCTTTTTAAATTTGGAACAGAAGTGATGAATTCTTTTGTACCTGCCCCTTTCAGAATAAAAAAAAAAGAAACAAGTTTATTGTTGTAGCGCGGAAAAATTTAATTTAAATTTTAAAATTATAATTAATGATTGATAACATTGATTTTTGTATGACGTTGGTGATGAGTGTCTATTAATTACCTTATTTACCTAATTAATTCACGAACACGACACGCACACGATTATAACACGTTTTAAGTGGGTTAGGTTTACAAATGTAACCCACAGGTTTATGGGCTTAATAATAATAAAAAAATGTTAGAACATTTGGATATATTTTAAATGCCATTAAAGTCATGTTAATTTAATGAAATTAAGATTGGTGATTGATTTCTATTATTCGTACAAAATTAGGTTATTATTAGGTTATTACTTCACAGATTAATTTATTGGCATAATTTTATATTTTTACAGCCTCAGCTTTGGGTTGAAGCAGAGAATTCCATTGCAAAATGATCAAAAGATCCAAAAGGTCTGCTGATGAAGTTAACTGATTCTCTTCAAATCTGTAGAATGATTGACATTCTGGAGTTGTTACAGTTTCAATCAACAGTACCAATCAAACAACAACAACAACAACAACATTCTAGAAGCGACATAACACAGCTCTGATGAATCGTGTCTGTTCGGAAGTCACGTGATGATCGATTTCCGGTTAGTCTCGGACCAAAGATAGTAAATAGCTCATGAACTGGAACAACTGGTGATTACCAACCGCACAATTTGTGCTTTGCCACTAGACTGGAAAATTATAATTATCGGTGCGTTGTTATTCTCTTATCATCACCAACGCCATGACATTCTCTTAACAAGGAATGGCCAGGGCAGATATTTCTCTGTCCGCATCAGCAACCTCAGCGTCATCGTCGTCGTCGTCTTCTCATTCATTCTCGAATTCTTCCCTTTCGTCACTCCTTGAGAGTTTTCCTCCGTCATCATCAGCACCATCGTTATCCGCGACATGTTCTTCACCATCACTGTTACCTCATCATCATAATCATCGGCTTTCCCAAAGCATATCATCGCTGATGATGACGTCGGCATCGTCTTTTGTGGCCGAGTCAGTGGCAATGTCTAAGACAGGCAGTACCACAGAAAGCATGTTTTCCTGTACGATATGCCACAAAAAATATTCCACGGAAAAGTACCTCCAGATGCACCTGGCCCTTCACAAGGACATTTCAACGTCAATGAACTTGAAAGATGGAAACCCGATAAGTTACAAAAAGTTCGAACGCCATTTTCGTTCTGATTGTTACGGTCAAGATCACCGAATCGCTGGACGTAGCAATCAGACACAAATGAGTCGATTACCTTTACAAAGTTTCAAGAAACACCAGCTAATTCAGAAGAGACCATCGGGTTTCGTCGCGCCTCGACACCAGACGATGGAGAAGGCGAGGAGTCAGTGTCATTACCAATTCCTAGCTCCTCCAAAAATGCTGCCACCTTCTTTCAATCAACAGCCTCAACATTTTCCATCGTCGCAAAGTTACGGATCAAGTTTTTTTGGTTTGAACCAGCAGCCAAATTTTAGGCACTCTCTTCCAGGGGATGCTCAATTTCCATTGGACGAAGAGAACGGTTTGACGCCTGACAATTTTAGAAATCTTTCAACTAAATATCATTTTTTGGCGCTTCCAGGGAGCCAGACAAGTTGTTACAGCTCTGCTTGTTACAACAGTTACAACGAGTGTCCTCACTATGCAGAACAGGGTTCGTCCAACTTAGTTTCGTGCGCAGGAGTGTCTAGATGCGCCAACAGTTCTAGCACAAGAAGTCCGAGCAGGAATCATCCTGCATATCAACGCTACCAGAAAGCGAGTCAATCCTTTTCTTCTCTTCATCATTCCGCCCAGTTAACTCAGCCTGCCCAAGTGTGGACTTGTGCTTACTGCTCCAAGACGTTCACACAGAGTTCCAATTACAAGAATCACGTACGCACACACTCAGACGAGCGTCCGTACGTTTGTGAACTTTGCAGCATCGGTTTCAAGGAGAGGTACCATCTCAAGAAACACCTCTTGTTCAAGCATTCGACTGAGGCAAAGGAAGAATGTCGCTTCTGCGGGAAGCGCTTCAAGGATTCGACGGCCGTCAGGGCTCACGAGCGAATCCATTCTGACCAACGTCCTTACTCCTGCCAAAGATGTCGCAAGGCATTCAAGACTAGCGAGTGCCTCTGGCACCATGAAAATCGCAGCAGAACTTGTGGCAAGGCACTCGACGGTCTGAGAACTGAGGGCACGAAGCCGAGTTTGACAGCAAATTCAAAGAACTCTCTGACGTGTTCTCAGTCTTCGGCTAACCACGCGAGACAAACGCGAAAGAACCAAACAAATCTTCGCAAATTGAACGGCGGCTCGAAGAAAAAGGGTCATCCAACGCCTCTTCAATCGAAAAATCACCTAGAAAAGGCCATTCTTTCACCGGTGCCTTCAAAGGAATTATTCAGTCAGAAAGGCCTTCTCGACGAAGGAAATGACTGCATCGTCAAGGTGGAGAACGACGTTTTTTCGTTCACATCCAGTTACAACGTCTCAAGCGATTTGCATTCAAGTCAAAACGGTGAATTCGGTACCACAAGTACATATAAGAATGTCCAACACAACTTGACTACCAGACAGACTTTCCTTGAAGAGTGTCAAACAGATGAAGCAGCCAACCTGTTCAGAGATGAACATCTTACCTATGCACAACTCAGACCTCTGCATATAGGTGGAACCCAGAGAAATGTTCCAACGTTCACCAACTCCAGAAATAACGAGATGTCATCTCTCATCCTTCCTCCTCCGCAGTCCAGCAGCGATAATTTTGAAAGAAGCTCTGCAAAATTTATGAATTTTAGCTCTGGCATCTCCCAAGGTTTAAACTCCGACAGCATGAATGACCAATCTTGTTCTCAGTTCTCTGAGCGAAATATTCCAGCACAAGATTTGAAAATGTCCAATTGCAGAGTGTCTGACAATTTCAAATTTGGAGAGGTCTCCATGCCAGTTTCTTCCACGTACAACGACCAAATAGCGTCCAAGAATGACGAAAGAAACGAAATTAAATTTTTTTCTTCTTGTGTCGCGGAATCATCCCGTTTCTCAAAGGTTCGGATGATCAAACAATGTATTCATTTTGCTTTAATAGATATTTTTAAATTTACTGAATCAAATTAACGATTAACGATTATTTCATTTAAACATCTCATACTTAAGTCCAATTCTCACAGAGCTCAGATACGTTACCACTTGAGATAGGAGGTCGTTGGCAGCAAGATGCACAACAGTATGCAACGAATTGTTTGAATGAAACACGCTACCCACGCAACTATGCAAACCAAGGGCAGATACAACAATCATGTTCCTATGACAACCATGTCGAAACACGACATTACCAGCACCATGTCAGCCAAGCCTATCATCATCATCAATATAGTCCTTTTTACTCGCATCATCACCATCACCATCATCATCAGCATCTCTTTTTGCCCACAGCAATTGTGGCTCCTATTAAGAGACTCGATGAAACAATTGACGAAAATGGTGGAACCTCTGTCCACCTTCCGTCGCTTTCTTTATCCCCTGACCAGTCCCTCCACTCTGCCTACTTCACCCCGAACTCCTCGTTCACTTCCATGATGGCCTCCAGTTCGCTGGAAAGTTCTGACCTCGATTGCAAGAGCTTGTACCAACTTCAGTCCGAAAATGGAAATTTTCTCAACGAGCCCAGCCCCATGATCAATGTAAACAACTTGTCAGATCAAAGAGGCACGTTTTACGAGAAGCCTCAAGAGGCCAATTCATCCTCTGGCAGTTCTTCCGATCAAGTGGACTTGAAACAGCTTCCACCGTTCGAAACTTTTGTGCCCGCGACAAAAACGCCCCCTCTCCATCGACAGTCCGAGTTGGCAGGCATGACTGATTACGACACAATGTCTTCCCCATTGAGTATGGTCATATCTGACGAGAAAGATCAGCATCACTCGATGATTGCTCGAGAACTTCATTCAAGTCTGAGCTGTGGACCAGAGGATTTCCAGCAACATGAAGGCTACGAAGGTTTCCGAGTGGAGTGACCGAAAGTTCTGAAACGTTGGACTGAGATCTAAGAAGAATGGTCCAATGGTTGTTTTTTGCTACAAACTTATATTCGGATTATTAATTTTTGTGATATTGTCAGGTTTCTTGCTGTTGGTCATTTGCCAATACGGTCAATCGTAGCATTGATTCCCTTGTTAATGCTTACAATACTTTATGAGACTTTTCCTATATCAGACTTTTCTAAGACTTAGAAGGCTGTCTGCCTATTAGTAGTTTGAAATTGATATTTTATTACAGCGATGTATGAATCATCAACCTGCAATTTTGTTCTTCCACATCCATTAAATGAATGAATGTTATTCAATTATGACAAATTACACGCCATTTTTAAATAAACGACGCATTGATGCATTTAAGACTCCATCATTGTGATCTAGTCCAATTTTGTGGGCTAAAAATAAATATAGAAAATGTACAGCAGATGATAACCCAGATAGAATCTGTGAATTTATGTATTTTCTAATATTGTATATTAACATTATTACTCAATATGTGCATCGATTTTATAATTGTCATAGACATACATCCCTTTCTGTAGACGACTGATAAATCAATCGACTGATAAACTTTCAAATGATTTTATTGCTTGATTGGAACTTTCATAACTCGATCATTTCCTTAGAGTCATTGAAATGAAATCAGGATTTGATTTAACAAATGAGATTTAACATTTTGAATTTAAAAATAATTTATTTGTAAACTTTGTAAAAACACTACTTGCAAACGACATTCTGCAACCATTTGCTCAAGGTAGAAGCACAGAAAATTCTTTGAGGCATTGGTCTAGTGAAAATATAGCGAAGATTAAACATCTTAAGTCTGAACAATAGGAAAGTAAAATGTACTTCATTTATACAGCGCCATATGCACAGCGTCAGAGGCGCTTTTTATTAACCATTTATGAAGCGCTCCTTCCCAAGGGCGCTTGTGGCAGTGCAGGCCAGGTTTAAAAAAAACACATTACGACTGTTGCCATTACCACCGCATGCAGGAACGTAACCCATTCGACCAACCCGCACGCCAAAAATCGCTGTTAAAAGACTGCTAGCTCGTTATGGTTCTGGAGAACCTTATACACTTTATAAATAATTCAGCCCTAACAAAAGACTAACTGCTAACTAATTTTTATCAAACAAACAATTATTTATTGAGTCTTTTAAGTTATTCTTATAGTTTAAAATCAATATTGTAGTGTCAGGTAAGGGGTCGTCCATTAATTATGTCAACAAATTTAATTAAATTTATCCCTCGCCTTTGTGTGCAATAATTGCCATCAACTCTTTCTGTCATTTGGCAGCCACTCGAATTGGCTGAAGGTTTTTTTATTGATAAAAAGTGTTAATTTGTTATGCCCATGATCGCATTACTTGTCGGTGTTGCTGAACATGATTTTTTTAAAATAATTTGTGAACAGGGCCGCCGACAGAAATTTCTGGCTCTTAGGCAGTGCCTAGTAGGCAATAGCGGCCATGGGCTCATATGTTATGGCAATTTGGTAATGGAAAAGTAAAAAAAGGCCGTGATCGTAAAATTTCAATATTTTAATTAGGGCGCGACCCTAAAAATTACGGGGTCCTTGGGCATTTGCTTCCCCTCTCTCGGTGGCCCTGCTTGTGAAGCAACATAGAGGTTATAGATTTTGCAAATCCGTTCAAACAGACGACTGAACTGAAGGACTAACAGTAATGTTATAAATCCATCTGTTCAAATTTAGATTTTTTATCATAAAAATAACACTGTTGACGTCAATTAATCTTAAACTACCCTCTCCATCTTGTCAAGAATTGTCAAACTTTTTCAAACCCCCTCCCTCCCCTATTTTGTTGCATAATTGATGGACGGTTCCTAAATGCATTAGTGACATTTATAGATTTGATGGTTGATGTCAGATCATACCAAACTGGATGTTCAAGCAAAAACAAATTTTAAAATAGCAATTAACGGATTAGCCCAATAAAATGTTGGCAATCAAATGTGACAATGTCAAAAAAGAAAACTAGCGCCGTTGTTTATAATATATGGCGGCACAAACATTGCAATCATACGTTTAGTTACCTAAGCTTGTGCTCAGTCTGAAGAATCATTCATGCTTGATTGAATTGAGTTAATGCAACTATCCACATTTTCAGTGAGCTAATTTGTTTTATTTCGTTATTTTCGGCAGTGAAACAAGCTGCCGATATATTTGCTTTCTTTTTCTGTTTATCAATTAAAGTTTTGATAGTTGCCTTTAGAGGTTCACTTAAACAAATTTAAAGATACGAATTTAAGCGAAGATTGAAAAAAAGCTATTCTAATACTTTTATCTGTAATATGTGAAGTTGGTGGTGAATACATATCAGAAACTGTCGTTAAAATGATTAGTTTAAAATTTAATGTTTGTTATGCAGGCAAGCAACTCCGGGTCAAATAACATTGTCGACCAACTATTGCCATTGGTGAAACCATTTGCATTTACATGGTTCAATCTTCAAGCACAAAAGCGAAAATATCTTAAAAAGAATGACACTCCCATGCCCCTGGCCAATGTCAGGGCAGTCAAGGAGGGGTTAAAGGTTATTTATTTATTAATTATTTTCTATATTAAAACTCTTGGGTAATGTTGTACTTTATATAACAAGGAGTTAATAATAATATACTATCTGCTAAAAATTTGTCCAAGGATATGAGATTACTGATTACATGTTACAGTGACTTGAATGTCCACGAAGTTGTTAGTAAAAACATTTATTCTACTGTTGGGTGGTTTTAGGCCACAGCCCCATCAGTCAAACAAAAGTGGGCAGAGAGGTTGTTGAGCAAGTTGTTAAAGTTAGTTTGTATATTGTGTTGATTCTGTGATTAGCCATGTAGTCACAGAAAGATGCTTTTGAATGGCAGAGATGTGGTGACCAACTCGAGGGATGACTTCGCCAAGTGCATCATCACCAAGAAATCGGAGACTTCCTGCGTCCCCAGTCAACCTGATCACCAAGGAAAAATGAGGAGGATAGACTGCTTCAAGCAGGTGGATAAATCGTTGAACATTGTTGAACCATCTTAAAAAGATTAATAATGTAATTATTGAAGGATAATATTACTATTAATAATTAACTTATGCTTAATAACATAAAATTTAATATTCTAGCAATGATATTATTGTCAACATGCAGTTTTTTTGTTGTGTTGATGCTTGCTTCGGCCTTTGTCGATTGTGTCACCTTAGTAAGGGGGTAGTGCCATAATTTTCTTGTTTTTTTTGTCATTTGGAATTTAAAATTAAATTGTTTATTTGAGATTTCCTTACAGTTGTTCGAGTTGCTTTAACATTTCTTGTAACTCTGAACTAGGCCGACAAGATCTGGCGACTGGACCTGGTTGCCGTCATCCTCTTCAAAGGCATTCCTCTGGAAAACACAGACAGCGAGAGGTTAGAAAGAGTGGAATCCTGCAGCAACACCCTCTGCATCAACCCATACCACGTCCTCATAACCTGCAAGGAACTCGATCTCTACACTTCCTACCACGTCAGGAGATCCTTGACTCAGCGTTGGTTGAATGCCGAGATGATGTAGCAGACAATTTTGATAAATTAATGAAATAAGGCTATTAAATTTAGATTTAAAATATTGTTAATTAACTTTCAAACTAATGAATGCAGGAAGTACTTCCCATGTGGTTAATGGGGGTGTGATACTTGCCTCTGTTCATTCTATGGAAGAGCTCCTAGGAGAAGATGATGATGATGATGATGATGGTACGGCAAATGGGAATGAAGCACTTGCCAGTGAGTTAACAGTGACTTAATGAGGTTTAACAAGTGTATGTGGCTATGATGATAATGATGCTGGTTGTGATAATGATGATTATTTGTGTGAACTTTTTTTCATTAACTATGGAATATCAATGCCTAGAAAAATCTTCCAAAACTAGCACCAGTAAGAGATGACTCCCACGTGGAAAATAAAGAGGGCTCAACAATGCTCGTCACCAGGGATCGGTGGTCGACGGAGTTGGAGTCGCACACGATATCTAGCCCTGAAATTTCCAATGAGCAAGCAAGTGCCAGTCAGACATTATCCAAGAAATTACCTCGGCTTTACATAACGGTGCAGCCACAACAGCAACGGCTAGAGCAGGAATTGAACCAAGACGTGCGACTTCCATCGCAACTTCCTCACTCGATGCCCGAGAATGACCAGTCCGAAGAAGTTGGAGGGGGTGACAACAGAGAAGATAATGAGTTTTCTCAGATTAAACCCAGAACTCAACTTGGGCCTATTTTATTCAATCAACCAGTATTAACTCCAAGTTCCACGAGGAAGACTGCTTTGCGTGATCTCGATCAGCAACCCCTTTACAAACACATCCGGGTCTTCAATCCGAGCCCGGGTGCGGACGGAATGTTCTTTCCCTTTTCCAATGAGAGGAATGATTTCCCCCAAGCACTTGCTCCTTCATCTTCCTTGGCTTCAGCCTTGACAACATTTCTACCTCCAACTTCTCTTAACTTACCTGGGCCTTTGTTTGTGCTTCATCCCATGACGTCTGATGCGGTGTTCAGTCCTCCTAATCTGTGCACCACAATATCCCTCACCCCGATCATGGCTTCAACTCCTCAGGCAAAACTTCCAACTGCAACCAATCATTCTCAATTGCCTGTGGACCAGTTGGGGGTTGCAAAAGTTGCTCAACTGTCTTCCTCGGCAATGCTGTCGTCGTCGTCGTCATCGTCAGCTTCTTCATCTTTCAATCTCGATCAATTTCTTGACTTCGGTCAACAGTCTTCTTCAGTTCTTCCACCCATCAATTCATCACTGTCGTCATCACCGTCAACATTTGGCCCAGCTGCAGGTTCTGTTGCAGTGCTTGCATCCTCACAGACATCTTTGTCCGTGTCCACTGTCACAGTTTCTAACAAGAGAGGCATCACCAGAAATAGTTCAGAGGTAATGTCAATTTCATTTTGTTTTTGAGTGAAGGAGTGAATGAAAATGATTGAGTGGGTGTGCTAATAAGTGGAGATTATTTGTAGAGCATATGATATTGATGGGTGGATGTATTCATGCATATTTGTGCATTGGATTGTTTTAGTGATCAAATGTAGTCAGTAAGAATGCACTGTGAAATGTTATATCTTCTACAGGGTAAGCGGGAAGTGTCTCCCTTTGGACAGTTCCCATTGAGAAAATGATGCATTTTTTTTCAATTCAAAATAATTGATTTTTACTTTAATTTGCCCTTGTATTAAAGTATATATCTAATCACACATGTTATTAAGAAATTAATTTCTTTAATTGATGTTAATTTAATCAATTTTAAACATTCCAGGCGTCGGGTTTTGCCTCGAAAGCCAAACGACGGAGACGAACCACCCTGACCGGTCTTCAAGGGGAAGCCGAGCCGAGCATCGTTTCGAAGATGGATTCCTGTCGGTGGCTTATCTTAACTTAAAATCAGTTTCAATTTCTCGTGCATGTCCTCACGCTTTGTTGCCTCTCATTTTTTCCTTTTTTTTTCGGTCGATTCTATTCCGTTCGTTCGGTCAATTGTTAAGCGCCCGCTGCCGGTCATTATTACCAGCTAATTCCTCCCTACGATGAATGTTTTCTTTATTTTACTCTATTTTGACTTTCTTTAATTTTTATTGCTTTTAGACTTTTTAGGCAGTTGTTTTTATAAGACAGTTTCTTTGACTCTTCAGATTCGGAGACAGCCCACTCAGATGGACAAATCTTGAACGTTCCAGCGAGAAATTTTTTGAGAGCGGACAGACAAGAAGGCTTCAGACTCTTTCAGTCGTCTGGAATTCAGCTCTCTTTAGGAAATCAATCAAATAGAGTCGACTCTGGTCCCGACAACGAGCTCGTTCGGGATAGTAGAACTTTGGGGAGACAAGTTCTCGATCTACCTCAGGGGATGGCCAAAGTTTATGAAGAAAAACGTGAAAGCCCTTCTTCTGACAGGGGAAGTCCAATGTCTCTGCCACAAATATTCACCAAAGAGTTATCTACTCATAACGTTCCAAAACCCATTGCTATTTTAAACTTGGGTGATTGTCTAAAATTAGCTCATGATAATATCACCTCTAGTCAAACATTTAAAGCTGACCATGTCGTCGATGACGAGGATGACAATGATGATGATGACGACGAAGGAAGGCTGAGAATCTCTGCAACAAGTGATGAAGAGGATGATAAAGGTTCCAGTTTAGCATTTAATGGTGATTATAAATATTTAATAATTATATAATATTTAATAATTAGATTTATAACTGAGGAAGTTGAGTTGGAATGTTGATTACACTGATGATTGGGTTTCAGTGGTGATGATAATGATCTTCAAAACCAAGCATGAAAATATGCTTAGACAGTGCAAAACTATAAATGCATTTCATGCAAAGAGTTAAAACCCTGGTTGTTCATTATTCTAGTGGTCTAATTTTGATGCAAAACATGGTCTGTAGATTTGTGCTTAATAAATTTCTTATTTTAATTTCAATCAGGCTGCAGAATGCTACAGGCAAGCCCATTCTCTATTATTCCAATTTCTGGCAACAATAACAAGCAGGTGAATTCGTTTAATCGACTGAGTTGCTTACATTTAAATTCTGGCACATCTAAGAAATGTTTCATTTTTTGAGTAAGTTTATATTCAAGATTGTACCTCAGGCTGAAGACATTCTGTCACTTACTCGAATATAAATTGCGAACTTCTACTGTATTCTTAACGAATATCTATTTATTCGATTAAGAAAACATCCAGCATATTTACTTATATTATTCCCAATGATTACTTTCAGATGATGCTTGGATGTGCACCTATCGTGAACATGGACAGAAACAACTCCAATCCAGTCCTATGTTGCCTCAATGCAGGGGGTTTGCTCAGCCCAACTCCGCCGTTTAATCTGTCGTCTTCGCCTACAGTGACCCCTAAAACCACTCCTTGCTCCACCCCGATTCCCCCAAGGTGGTGCACTCCCTACTTTTTGGATTTTGACACCGAGGCATATTCTGCTCTGATGGTGAATTACATAAATCTGGAGGAGATTTACGCATCCAACGAGAACACTGGAGTCACATCTGGCAAGTATCATCAATAGAACTGCAACATCATTAATCTTAATATTAAATATATAAATATATATATATATATATATATTAGAGAGAAGGCTGCAAGCATCTTCTACTCCAAACGTTCTCCCGATTGGACAAAGGCTGCTCCAGGAAGGCAACAGAAATGAGGATGAGAACGGAGGTGGTTCAGTGGATACCTTGGAATTCCACAAATCTTAGAATTAATGAAATTGACCGCTCAATTAGCGCACGTGCGTGCTATTTATTAGACAGTTCTTATTTAATTGTTTAAATTTTCTATGTTTTTAAAATTCCATGTCGTGGATTGTCTTGTGAGGTTTTTGTAAATGAAAAAATGCTTAGAAGTGTGTGACACGTATCTGTTGTCTTTAGTGGGTAAGATCCATTCAATTTAGAATTTGTAATTAGACCATTTTGACCTTGACTTCTGAGGGTGTCAGGCTTGCAATGCTTACTGTATTAGGGCTTTCGCTTGCTCGAATACGTTTTTGGCTTGCGAGTTGATCGCGGGTAGCTTGATCGTAAGTCCAATGCGAAAGTTTTTCTAATATTTGGATTTCGCTGATAAGTTCAGCCTGATAATCTTCGTGCGAGAATATATAAGGTGATTTCAACAAAACCGGTTTAAACGCTTATAATTTATTTTTCACGCCCACCTAGAATGTCTATGTCGTATCACATGTCTACCTTATTATTATCGTCTTGTGTTTTGAGGGCGTTCGACGGCTGGAGCAAAAGATTTGTTGCAGGTGACTGACTGAGGCCAAATAGTTTTGTGGTTAAGGTTGTACGAAGACATGATCTGCGGAAGACCTCATTGGGGCTGGGTTGTTGTTTTAGGGTCGTTTTTGGCGTTTTTTATCGCAGATGGATGGTCATATTCTTTTGGAATGCTCTATCCAGAGCTTATTAGTGAATTTGGCGAATCCAAAGGTATTACTGCATATGTGCCGACCCTTCTGTATGGCATACCGATGATTTTGAGTCCTTTGGCTTGCTCTGCTCTAGAACAATTTGGCTGTAAAACATTAGGCATTTTTGGAGGCATAGTTTTTTCTATTTCTCTTGTTCTAGCATCTGTTTCGAGTTCATTTTGGGCAGCCTGTTTATCTGTAGGATTTCTAACAAGTGTCGGATTGGCTAGTATTTATATATCAGCATATGTTGCAGTCACATATTGGTTTGATGATTCCAGTAGAGGACTTGCTACTGGCATAGCAGTCGCTGGATCTGGAATCGGTTCAATTGTGTTTCCATTACTTATTGATTTTCTGATGAGTTATTACTTGTGGAGAGGAACAGTTTTAATTCTGGCTGCTATATCTCTGAATGCAGTTATATCTGGCTTCCTCTACAGACCATTTCCAGCACTTAATACAGATGGTACAATGCAAAATGTCCCCTCTACTGAGACTTCTGAAATGAACTCAGAAAGCCAAAAACTCATCTTAAAACCTTTAAAAATTCTACATGATATTGTCCTTGGCAGCTTGCCTGATTGTAGCTTGCTTAGAAATGCAGTTTTCTGTATATATTGTTTTGCCAATTTTGTCCTTTACTTGTGGGCGAGTGTCCCTTACCTGTATATTTATGACTGGGCCACAGATGAAGCTGGTCTGGAAAGTGATAAATCAGCCTGGCTTCTTTCTGTGATTGGCATCTCAAGGACTCTTGGCCAAATAATCATCGGCTTGGTTTGTGATAGAAAGTGGCTTAGCCCGAATCTTCTCCTAGGACTGTGCATTATTATTACTGGTGAGTTTGGGTCAGCATTTGTTTAGATGACTATTTGTAGTGAAAAAACAATGTGATAGGTGTTTTTGATACTTGATTTTAACTCATGTTTGTTGCAACCAGGCATATCCACTTTCTTCATACCGTTTTCCTTGGATTATATTCCGCTCCTGGTGTGCTGCACAGCATTTGGCTTCACAGTCAGTGCCACTTATGTCCTGCCAATGTTGTGCATGGGTGAGATCATTGGAATGCAGAAGGCTGTTGGAGGTTTTGGGTTGCTTCAGTTCGTGCAGGGTGTTGCCACCTTGATTGGCACACCCACGGGAGGTAAACTTGATTTTTAAATATATTGATGCTTTTTGTTTGGACGCTCCATTTCCAATAGGACCTTTTGATGTCGTTTCGTTCAGATGCTCGGAATGATTTTATGTGGTAGGCTTCTTCTATTATTGTTGAATATAACATAATTTTCTTTGAAGGTTGGATATACGATGCAACGAACAGCTATGACATTGCCTTTATGATATCTGGGATTCTTATAGTTCTATCAGGTGTTCTGTTGTCCTTCATACCATTGATGAAGACGAGCAGATGTTGTAAATCAAAATTTCTGATGGAAGAAGGCAACAATGAGACAAATGATGGCAAAATGAAAGACATAGATGAGGATCTTTTGGGAAATGTTTAACATTTTAGACCATTGATTTGTGCTTGCAAAATCAACTGGATTGACAAATGTGTGTTGATTAAATGTCGGACAGCATTCCGAAATGATCTCGTATGAAACCTTATAATTGGGATGTTATTGGAATTGTTTTAAAGTAATTGGAAATTTATAACTGCTCAAGTGTATCTTGTCATTTTGTCTATTATTGTTATTATTATTTTTAATTATTATTGTTATTATTATTATTATTATTATTATTATTATGCAGCCATTGTTTAGTCCACAGAAGTATGATACTAATTATGATGCCATATGATAACTAATGATACAAATACTAATTTAACTTGTATTTCTGTTTCCCCAACTAAATACAAAGCTGTTTTTTGATTGGTTCATGGCAGGAAATTATTTATTCAGGAAGGTTTTAACGTTAATTTGAAAGTATCATTCGTTGTATTAAAAATTGACTTAAATTTTTGGGCAAAGTATTTTTGTTTTCTGTTTGGTAATTTTTATGTTGAGATGCCTGAAGGTCTACTGTTTTTGTGTGGTTGGCATGAATTGCTTTTCTGTGTTTCATTCAATGGCTTTTTAGGCAAATCTTCAAATATTTGGCTGTATGTGATTGGATGGTTGCCCAAAATGATTAATTAGATATTAGTAGAGTGTGCAAATGAATGTTTTCAATGTATATACAGTAGATCTATATTGATAAATTTTGTGGGTTCAAAATAGTGAATGTATGATGACTTTTGGGAAAGTGGTTCTTGTTTTAATAATATTTGCTTTTGGCAGCCATCTCAGCGATATCCGGTGTTACTTCTTATTACAAAATGAATTTTAAACTGGTGCAACTAACGAAAATCGAAGTTAATTTTGCTCTTTTGAATTTCGGGTGTCTCGTTTGCCTTCATTTTGTTGTAGTTTTAGTTTTAGTTCAGTTCAGGTCTCATTAAAGTCTGTTGCTAAAAATTATTGTCGTTTCAATGTCGCAACCAAATAGCGCGCTGAACTGAGGTTAAAGCATGCAACAGTCAACATGTGAGGAAAGTCATAAATTCTTCAGAACGATTGCCCCTCAACAAAAACGAAAATTGACGAGTTATTTAAATAAATATAATTATGGTAAACTAGTCAATACTTTTATCTTTCCACAGAATCGACGTAGTAAGTTAATTGCTTCGCGCTAAATTTAGCTTCGTTATCAAACGTAGTCATCGATGTGGGGACGAGTCCCCTTCGCGGAAAATGACTTGTAGCATTTAAGCAGAAGTTGTTCATTTAAATGTAACGATAATTCAAAATGGCAAAGAAATGCCACATTTAAAAGATTTTAAGAAGAAAAATGAATCGCCAATTGTATCATTTAGGAGGAGCTGACAGACAGCAAAGCTTGGCCAGAAATTGTCTGATTTTCCTCGTTTTTCTGAAAACACAAGAGCAGACATCTTAATACTTTGACATAGTTATATTCATATTTTTTGTTATTTTGTTTTTATTCACTTAAATACTCTATACCCATATTTAAATATTATTCAATTACTATATCCAAATGGAAATGGCTCTAAACTCGAGGCGATCAAGAGCCTTTTCAATTCAATTTAAGTATAATTTGATTTTTTTTGAGTTGCTTAATCGATAAATAGGCCATTAGATTTTTCGGAGGTGATAAATTTATGAACCTTCTATTAATTTCTGCAAACATCCGAATATTTTTAAATATAAACTTAGTGCTGACAATATGTTATAAATGTCCATGATTATTAAAGATTTATAGGTTCTTTTTTCCCAAATAGTTTACCTGCCAGCTTTCAAACTGGAGGTTTTTCGATGCCAGTTGTTTGTGTCGTGAATGATCTTTTGGGAATGGTCATGGACAAACCTCACAAACGCTTCCATCCTATTCACGTCCGTGTCTGGTTGAATGCCACTTCCTAGGTTGGCGATGTAAGCTGCGGTTCCAAATTTGCTGATCATATTCTCCACCATCGAACTCAATTCTACCTGGAAAGACGGGAATGGCATGAAATGACATGTGAAGAATGGTTCTTGGTTCATAATAAATCTTTAGTCTTGGCTTCGTGGTTTAGGTGAGGATGGCATTGGATTATCCAACTAGAGTAATTATTATTATTATTATTATTATTATTATTATTATTTAGCAACTCAAAATAAATAAGTCGGGACGCCATGCTTAACGTTATTAAAGAGGAGAAAAGAATTGGACGTTTTATGATTTCATAAATTTATTTTTTATGACTCATAAGTTTCGTTATTTCGAGTACATTATTTATGGATTTCTTGAAAATCTGCGCGTGCAATTTTCGGTCAGTTAAATCTCCCGGTGAGTTCTCAGTTCGATGAAGATATTTTTAAAGGAAATTTAAATGTTTGCAAACCAGATATAACAGTTATTCGTTCAAGAATGTTTACCTCATTTGCATACAACGCGCACGGATCGAGGTTTCCTTGTAGGGCAACAAGATCTTTCGATAATTTCCTGCCAATAATTTTTATTCCTTAATTATTAAATACAACAATGCTGGTATGATAATGAAAAAAAAATAACGAATAATAGTAACAGCATTAGTAATTTATGATAATAGTCGAAATGCGGTCTTGCAAGACTGTGATGCATGACGGCAGTTAATATTCCGATCACGAACACAGCAGACAATATAACCTCGCTTCTTGAGGGTCGATTTTAAAATCGACATGCACCACGTCAAATCCAGCATTGGAGAGGTCTTGAAGTGCGAAACTAGCAGCAGGGGTGTAGAGAACCTGCCAAGATCAATCAGCATTCTAACCAGTCAATAATTTTAATCCATTTTCTGATTGAAATCAACTGAGGTTGGCCAACCCTCTGCAATTTCAATAACTTCTCGTCTCTTGCATATTAATTATTCAAAGTCACATAAACTTTGTTCACCAGAGGCACGCTTGTCAGCCCTCTCTGGGCGGTCTGATCTTTGGTTCCTTTCGCTATTTTGGAGAGATAAGGGATGGAAAATGCGGAATGAAGGTCAGGTCCCAAAATGTGTGCATGGGAGTCGAATAGTTGGAGAATCTGGAGAAAGTTAAATAAACCGAATAAAATTAATAACCACTTTATATGATCAATCTCACCTGAGCTCCTGCAGTCACCTGTTCGACCAGGCAACGAATGATCACCTCACTTATACATGCCAACAGTTTGTGACTTTCATCAGGATGTACGTACAGCCACCGTCTGGCATCCTTCATTTCTTTACTCCCCTCTCCTTCTATCATGTAGGACATGAGTGTCCACTGGTGCAGAGAACATTTAGAAGCTATTATCTAGTTGCTATTTTTACCAATTTCGTTTGAAACAATCAATAACAAAATATATTTTCTCATTAATTTTATAATAAAATTACTAAACCATTAATTTAAGCATTAATTAGTTATTAGAATTTAAAAAATATTGCGCTAGAAAATGTAGCAAAGCTTACTGGAGCACCAGAGAATCCAAAGAGAGGACATTTTCCTTCCAGCTTTTGTCTTGTGAGAGCGATGGCATCGAGCAAGAACTTCATCTTCACTCTGACGTCAACGTTTGGATCGATCCTCGACAAATCCTCCGGAGTCTTGATCGGTTTGGGAAACGTTGGACCCTTGTGAGGTAATGGTTGACACCAAAATCATATTATGTATGTTCTGTGTTTTTAATAAATTGTTGCTTGACTGAATTGAACATTAATAATAATTAATAATAATAATAATAATAATAACAACAACAATAATAATAATAATAATAACGATAAAACCATTAAATGAAATTAATACGATTAAACATTAAATAATAAAGATCAAGTAATAATAATAATAATAATAATAATAATAGAACCATGAATAAACAAACCAACTTAATGCAATCGATCATTATTATTATTATTATTATTATTATTATTATTATTATTATTATTATTATTATTATTATTATTATTATTATTATTTAGCGGATGATTTGATAGCAAGTTTACTTTTCCTGGAACCATTTCCAGTTCAAGTCCCATGGCTTCGGGAAGGAAAAGTATGTCGGAGAAGATAATGGCTGCGTCCAAGTCGAATCTCTTGATTGGCTCCAATTAAAAATTAAATTCACGAATTAATTCCTGAATTATTTGGAGAGTAAATTTAAAGAATGGCTTGAAAAGGATTTGTGTTCGTGAAATGTTTGGTGCTACACGAATTAAAGAGTAACAAATTTTTAAAATAAACAAAAATTTTTCAAAAGTTTTTTTGTTAAAATTTTTGTTTTATAGTTAACTCGATTTAAATTTAAATATGTTCACAAATTTAAAAAATATGTTTCACCTGCAAAGTCACTTCACAGCACAACTCAGGGGTCTTGCATAATTTAAGAAAGCCATGTTTTGCTTTTATTTCTTGATATTCTTAGAAAGCATTCATTAAAAATTACTTAACGGTGTTATTATATTATTATTATTATTATTATTATTATTATTAATATCGTCATCATCATCATCATCATCATCATCATCATCATCATTATTATTGCTATTATTATTATTATTATTATTTTATTTATGGCGAATTAAGCACGATCAAATCAGCCAGTAAAACATGGAATCACACAAATCAATGACTTCAAGCATTTGTATTTGAATTTCCAATTTTCATGATCATCTTTTGGACGAATAAATGAGATTTTTAATGTAAATAAAAAGGTGAATATCGAAGACGAGCATCGTTCGATCGATGGAAAAACAGCCGATCCTGTAATACGAGATGAGGCTTTGAAATCGTAAAATCATGAGAACAGTCAGTCCAATTCTTCGTCGGCCCGCATGAATCATAACCCCAACTCCGCCCAACCCCCCTCACCACCACCACCGAGTGGGTGGATGGAAAATGGGGTTAACTCCTTAGGGACGAGAAACATTTGTCATTGATGCTCGTTTGGTGTGATTGATCTCAAGGAGAATTGGATTTCGATCAATAACTTGGTAAATATGGTAAATACGAAATTATAACAATTAATTATGACTTACTTAACTATAATTAGCCGCTATTTCTGGCTATATTCGGAGCAGAAAAAAAAGGAAAGAAAGAGTGCTCGGAAAGGAGAGAGGGGGGGAGAGAGTGGAGAGGAGAGAGTGGAGAGATAGAGGAGCATTCATCAACATAATTCACGCTGCCAAAAGCACTCGATGAACCCTCGGCTGAGCTGCTCCGAGGCACGTGATCGATTGAAGGTCCCTCCTGATTGGCTGCATTTTAGCGCAAACACAGCAGACGCTCCGTGAACTCCTCTTTTGAGAGCAAACGAATAAATCAAAAGCTCCTCTGATTCTCCATCGACTCCAATGTTGGAGTTGATGAATTGTGAATTGTTGCCGATGAATTGTGAATTGTTGCCGGTCGACAGCAACATCGACGAACTACAAACCTCGACTTTCTGCGCTAAATGTTAGGGCGCTAAACTGGAAAACGAGGCGCCATAATGACGGACTACATCTTCTGTCATGTTCGTGGGCGTGTCCTTGCGCTGGGACTACTTTCGGGGGAGGGATGGTGTGTGATGAGGCTTCCTTCCAGGAATTGTGAGATAGCCAAGGCATGTTTATAAGGTTTTATGTCTCAGAGTGTATTGAGACAGAATGCAGAAACCTAGAAAATAAACAAGCCTGGCTTGGCACAAGAATTATGTTCATGGCGGAGGTGAACAGTGTTCGAAAATATAGGTCTTCTGCTTTTTTTTTGAGAGTTTTCAAATGGGATTTTCCAAGGAATAATGATTAGAAACTAAAATATTATTATATTGATTTCTTTTGTTGTTGGAATAAATAAATATTTGAATAAATTGTTTTGAGTTTGATTTGTGAAACGAACATAAATATAATATAAAGTTGAACAATATTAACTCGTGTTGATGACTTGTAAATTATGCGCTGACTCATAAACTTATGCAGACGTCATCAGTTGGAAAATAAAGTGCCATGACATATTCATGCGTCCCAAAACACATTTACAAAAAAATATATTGTTTATTAAATAATAATAATAATAATGATGATGATAATAATAATAATAATAATAATAATAGTAATAATAATAATATTAACAATAAAAATAATAATAATACTAATACTACTACTATTANATATTTTAAATTGCCTTTCAAATGTGCGACGGTTATTATTAATATTATTATTATCATTATCATTATTACTATTGTTGTTGTTAAAAGATTTTAAAAAATCTTAACTAATTAAAATTTATTAATTATTGCATAATTATATTTATACGAAAACTCATAAATTCCATCAGGTTAGCGGTCACAAAGACCTGGAAGATATTTTCCAGCCTGCCTCATGACCCATACCGGAACCTTTTCCACCTGTTGACCTCTGGCAGCTCGTAGGATGAGGTCATTTTGTAGGGGAGGAAAGTCCTGGAGAAAGGATGCGTTTGATATTAATTGAGTGGTTAATTTGCTATGAAAATTTTTATTGTTATTTCCTTTAGAAATTCGATATAAAATTGAATCTCAAAGTTGTGTAATATGGTTAGATAGTTTTATTATTGCACGTCTGCCTGTTTCAACAAGGAAGTGGTTGTAACGGTATTAATATCTACATAATAAAATCTATCACATTAATAATAATAATAATAATAACGGCTCATTACAATAACAAATTAATTAAATTCAGTAATAACCATAATCACCTTCTGACTCATGCCGGTGATCTGAAACAAAATGTGAGTATTCCTTGTCGTTTATTAACAGATTGTAGCAAGAAAAAAGTCTCAGAACAACTTGAAAAAATCGCTTTAAAAATTTATCTTCTTTCATGGCAGGCGTGGACTTTGACAATTGAGAAAAAACTTTCTGAGGAGAAAGATTTTAAATCCAGTCAACTTGTGATGGGAGGCAGACGCCGCATTGCACTATTACATAATTATTACATAACTATTAGATTGTTACAATTACAGCCCCATTCGTGATCATTGGAAGTTCTGTTTCATAAGAGCTTGTAGCCTTGAATTTACTAGTTAAGTCCAAATCATCAAAGCAACGGCTTTTAATCAAATAAATAAATTTATTAGTCCTACATTGACTTGTTCTTTGTAAATAAAAAAAAGATTGTTTAGTGGTTTTTTTCTCAAAAATATTTTAAAAATAAGTTTTAAATATTTCTTAGCGAAGAGGAAATTGTCGTCTTAAAATATGAATTTCATTTCGTCAAAGAGCTTCTCTTGTTTATTCAATAATTCGAACAGGCAGCCTTACTTTCTGAGTTAATTTTTAAACGTATTTTTCAAAGAAAAGTTCTCAAATTGTTGCAAATTCTAAAAAAAAAAAGCAAAAATTCGCATAACCACTCAGGGCGGTATTACGAAAAGAGGGCGATAATGCGTGAAAGGGTGGTGATAAGAAAACATGAAACCTCTTTCTTCTCAGACGTTGTTATTTGAAACAATTTTGTGGAATGAATATTTCATGTGTTGTCACTGCACCACAGCACACCTTTGGCGACTGTCATCACGACTGACGACAATTTTACCCATCCCCCCCAAACTTTGCCGTAAAAAGAATCAAATGCGATTAAAAATAAACCAAACGTTGAAGATGAAAAGGTGTTCAAATAATAATAAATAGCCTTAAGTTGAGGAACATTTGAAATACTTCACTGAAATGTTCAAAGTTCTTACGAGGTCGTAATGAAATTACTATCCTGATGTTATTCACGACAAAAGACATTTTAAATGTCCATCGAAAAAGATTGTAAAAACAAGGAACTTAAATTTCGTAAAATTTTAATTTTTAAGCATAAAACAGACGATAAAAATTATGGACGTGAAGGTTTGTGATGATGATGATGATGATGATGATGATGACGATGACGATGACGATGACGATGACGATGACGATGACGATGACGATGACGATGACGATGACGATGACGATGACGATGACGATGAACTGATAA
>MPNW01000662.1:62626-74008 GCA_011800805.1 Hirudo medicinalis | reverse complement strand
GGGAAGTTAGAGTTCGAGAAGGATTGCGGGTTTGACGATATTGCAGGCGATTACGTACTTCGGAGATATTAGCGATATATTTCAGTCTGTTTCGGTTTCGAAGTTTCTTGGTTGCCAATAAAGTTTTTGTTCTGTTTTATGAAGTTGGTTTATTCATACAAAGACTCAACAATATCTTTTTAAATATTAAAAATAAAATATTCTAAGTTGCCCAAATAGAGCCTTCAAATACCTTTAATTTGATATATATATATATATATATATATATATATTATCCTTCTATTTAACAACTGTGCCAAATTTCAGCAAAATCCTAGATGGTGATGTCAGATGTTGTGTCAATTTGACGTGGAATGCCCAAATTTTACGACCATGACCTTTTTTTTGCCTTTCCATTACCAAATTACCATTACCGTGGCCGCTGTGCCTAGGGGCACGAAATTTGTCGGCGGCCCTGTTCTCAAGTCATGTTAAAGAGACATGCTCAACAACACCGACAATGAAATCATGGACATAACAAATTAATACCTGTTTATCAACAAATAAATTCAGCCAATTCGAGTGACTGCCAAACGACAGAAAGAGCTGATTTTAATTATTGCACACAAAGAAAATTCTGATATTTTATGTGCTGAATGGTTAGATGAAGGTGATGTTGATTTTTCTTACTTATCAGTTCAACAAAATGATGTATACTGACACTATGCTTATTATTACGATAGAAGAACATTTGACTTTCCCATAGGAAGATGATAGAAGCTGACATTAAAAAAAATTGACAATGATTTTATTTATTTTTAAAATAAAATATTTACAAATTCAAAGTATTACAAGGTACAAATTACAAATTGTAAAACAAAACAATTTTTTGTGGGGGAGTGACAGTTTTTGACATAATTTTGTTATGAGGGTCATAACAATAGGAAGTTTGACAGTTATTGACAAGGGGGAAAGAGAGGGTCAAAAGTTACCTTAAATTTGTCGACATAATTAATGGACGACCCCTAAACGAAACACAGTCATACAAAGATTGCAAAATTGGCACAAAAAATAATGTGAGTCAAAATTTATTTTAAGAACAAAACAACGTTTATTCAACAAGGCTTGCATGTTTAAACTGTTAAAACAAGTTAAACTGTAGAAACTTCATCTAAAAGATTACTAAAGGGTTAGACAGAAATTTTTTTTCCAACCATATTCTCAAATTTAGCTTCAAAAGTAAATATGTTACCCATGTTACACTAAATTAATTTTTCTTACATTAAAATTATATGAAATTATTCAATTTCATTATTCGACTTCACGTTTGATGATTAAACGAGTTGTAAAATTGTTCAACAAACACTCTAAAAATATCCACCACTCCCTCACTTGCCGTTGTTAAGACACGACTTGCTGAGCTCACTCAGGCGTGGAATACAAGATATTATAGGCGTTACGTAGCACCGTCGTTATTGAGAGATTCCATTTAGATTTGTTCAATCGTTGAGACAAACGTTAAAAATTTAAGATGTTGCCACAAATTGGATTCATGTTCTTGTTGATTGCCACAAGCTGTTTTGGTGAGTGTTACTCACTCATCTTTTTAGAGTAGTTTATCAATTTTTGTACATGTTTCCTGAAGGACTACGAATTTCAAAAAGTCTACTGATTTCAACCAAACATTTCAAAAAGTATTTTTAAAGGGTTTTGTATATTATATTTGGTCTCTAGCTTTGGGATAAGGGGAGGCATAAAAAAAAACCCTTCTTGATATTTCATTAACGTGTTACGACATATTATAAGTGATGTAAAACGAGTTAAGGTTAAATACGTTATTTCATACTTCGCGTGGCTCGTAATAATTTAAGTAATAATATTTTAAATATTGACATATTTGTCGTAACATCATTGGGAATGTTTGTTATCAGTATATTTTATGACATGTTCTATGTGGTATATAGTGGTTTTATTATCAACACACATTTACATTATTTTTAACAGTCAAAGCACAACAAGATCAAAGCAATCGATACGACAATTTCTTGAACTTTGCCCCAGAATATGTTGCCCTTGTGGGTCTTGGGATTTTATTCTTCGTCCTATTCATCATCGTAATCGTCATCATAGTCCTCACAGGAACAAGGGTGTGCCCAGGAATTTTAAACTTTATTCGTAGAATTTTCATTATTTTAATATAAAACTTAACGTTACAATGACTAGATATATTAAAATTAATATAATATATTAATATAATATATTAATATAATATATTATATTATATTATAATATATTAATATAATATATTAATTTTAATATATTAACAGAAATTAGTTAAAGCAGATTATTAACTATAATCGTTCGTAAATAATTTTTCTACCAATTATTTCCTAAAGTTTAAGCGTATCCATTTTCATGCGGATTTAATAAATATAATCACTCCTAATGGATGAATGTTCTGTTTCAGAGGCACCTACGATAACGACAAAGATGATGATGATGATGATCCAATCGAATGGAACAGTTACAACTTGTAAATAGCATGTAACGTTTCGAAAAAAATATTTTTTTAGAATTTCACCAGAATTGTGCTCAGACTTCAAATTTAAATGGTGCTTGATTTTATCAAATCTAAGACGTGGTGGAAATAATACAGGCTTGTGTATTGTCTTGACGTTTATCATAACATTCTACGAAAGTTTTATTGAGGATTCCATCATTAAAATATTAATTAATTTAAATATTAATGAAAAATATCTGTGAAATTGGAAATCGTCCAACTTTAAAAATTATATATATATAAAACATTTGAATTTGAAGAGATAAATTTACTTTGCAGTTTAATTTATTTGATTTTTAAATTTGTCATTGCATCAAAAGGACCTGCATAAGGAGATGGGAGGATGAACCACCATTAATTTAAAGTCGCTGTGCAGGAAGAGTTAATTCAGCGCGGGTTCAACAGTATTCGGAGTCGAAATAATTTAAGTTATTTCTAGCAATACTCACTTTGGCCTTACACGAAATTAAAGGGATGATATGTATTTTGTTACGAAGTTGCCACAGTGCTTTTGAAGATGTAAATCTTGTATGAAAAATTAATTGCTGGTGATGAACTACTGCCGTACGACCTGAATATATTATTAATTATGATTAACGCATTAATTAATGTTGAATGACACCAAAAATCTTGATGAATGGGTCCTCTAAAGCCTAAATAAATAAAATAAACAGCGAGGGAACTGAATATTGTGATGCAACTGTGATCCAAATAAATTCAAGTAAAACATGGAATTCAATATTCTGTGCTGTTATTATTAAGATTTTATTCGACGATTTAGATAAAAATTTGTTTTACTGACCGTAAAATTGTTCATATTGTTCAGCTGCTTTAAAAATGGAAATTTTTTAAAATGCTTCAGATTAGCGTTCAATTAATTAAAATTGTCCTAATTGCGTGCATCATGATGAAGTGGAGACAAAAGGAATGGTGCATGACGAGAGCCACAATGTTCTGCTATATAACGAATGGTTTTTTCAGCTCTTGAGGAGTTCCAAGTTATTTCTTGAAGATTATTTCTAGGTTGATTGATGGCTGAACAAGAAAATGAGCCAATAAAGAGCAATCTCGACTTCACAGTTAAACTCTACAGAATTTGTTGTCTCTTGCCTTCAGAGAACAGAGTTAAACCGACAGAAGGTTTGGAAGATGCCAATCATCCAATTGTAACTCATCTAACCGAAAGAGAGATTTACAATTTTGAAAAGATCTGGAAACTCGTACAGAAAAGTTTACCAGATATTGGAAAGAAAACATTTGTCAGGTACCATTTTCATCTAAAATTTTATATTTCAAAATCCCCATACTTCATCAGACGGGGAGACTTCAGCGACTTCATTAAGACGAATGTTAATCCAAATATTCTCGCCAATGATCTTTCGGAGTTTAAAAGAGCGTGCTGAAGGCAAATAATTGGATACAAAACATAATGCAAAAAACTTAAGCTCGTAGAAAATCAAAATATTTTAGAATCAATTTCACTTAACGCCTCAATATAATTGGGGTGGATAGTAATTGTTTCGTCTGGTCTGCTAGTTACCCAGCTAACAAAGGTTTCAGTTTTTTTCTGTATAATGAATATTGACTGAATTTTTAACATTTGTCCTAATACAAAGATTGTTATATTTATCCGGCAATATGTCTGCCAGAAATTTTGACATTGTCGACTAAATAAGTCGATTATATGTTTTCAAACGATGGAATAACCCTTTGAACTTCGTATTTTTTAACAGTGAATACTGCTGTGAATTTTGTGAGTTTACATGGCAGGAATGCACATGTTTACGGATGCCCGGCAGGTCGTTAAATCCAAGAAATGGTTCGCCCCAAAAACACGCGATCATCGCATGCGATGTTTACCTTTTCAGAAGCATGTTATCTTCAAAACATTTTTCAAAGTGATTAACATATGTTTTAACTTCTTCATGCTGGGGTTAAGAGAGCGCATTGTTCTCGCACAACTCATTAGGTGAAGTCCCTCATTAGCGTCTGTCGGCAAGACGAGAGAATGGTTCAGTGTAATGACCTTCAAGTGGCGATTGGGCGTCGCATGTGCCGACGTATCCAGTTAATTATCTTCGAGAACTAATCAGCCTCAAGCATATGGCGTGTCTCCGGTTTCAGATCCGAGCTTCTAAGCGAACCTCAATAACGCAACAAGAGTCAGCAGCAACAACAGCAAAAAATAATCTGCTGGCATGACCAAAGTGAAACTTATTGACGTTGTAACATAAATTATCCCCACAATACAGGCTCTTTTCGGATCACCCCAACGCCAGCAAATCCTTTGACAAATTCCGAGGGTTGGAAGGACAGCAACTGCTGGAAAGCGTGGTGTTGGATGTTCACGGAATGGTAGTCATGAACACCATCGACGAAATCGTTTCTCATCTCGATGAAGGTCCAGACCTTATCAGAGACATACTCAAGGAGCTTGGGCAGTCACACGCAAAATTTGGATCACAAATGTTGGCTGAGGACTTCTGGGTTGGTTTCCAAACATCTCGTAACGTATCTCGCAAATTAAGCGGTAGTCAGTAAATGATGTTTCTAAACAGCACATTGAGCAAGCCCTCATTGAAGCCATAAATGAGAAATTGGGAGGACTGAAACAGAATGCACTGGCTCTGCTGAAGAAGACAGTCAGATTCCTGATCAGCGGCATTGTGGAGGGTTATGAAGAGGAAGTACGACAAACAGTAGCAGTGGGGAAAGAACAAGGTTTCTCATTGAATTTTAAATGTGAGTTTAGTTTACGAAATGAGCACTTAAAAGCATTTTTCTTACAGTGGAAAGTGACATGCACCAATCAAGCCACTCCATATCACACAAGAAACCTGATTTGAGTGAGATGATAGAAAAAGACATGGAGGAGAAAATCCATCAGAATGAAGTACTACACAAAAGCCACCATCATCGACACCACCATCATGGGCATCACCATCACCATCATCATCAACACCACAAGCATGGCAGTATCCACAAATCCATAACAGGTTCCATTGTTATGGAAGATTGGATGATAGCATCCCAACCTCATGCCTCAGGGCTCCTGTCGGTCTCAACGATGCACACAAGGGGAAGTCACAGCTCTTCTACAAGCACCATGTGGCTCAGTGCTTCCAAGCAGCTAAAGCCTGAAAATGAAATCCACTGTGTCGAGGATGTCGAACATTCCCAAGAAATCGACTCATAAAAATTTGTATAGTTTTGCGGGCAGAGCTAAAGGATTTATTTCTCAATAAGGCATAAATAAAATAAAAGTTTGCTGATTGCCTTAACACATAATCAAGCATACTCGACTCCTGAATACTCAAGGAGTTGAAAGGTCTTAGAAAATTATTGACTCTAGAAAAATCACACACAAATTTAAAGCTTTGATTATTATGATAATCCGACGAGTTCCTTGATCTCCGAACATGTTTCAGAAGCCACTTGCCGAGCGATTTCATTTCCTCTTTCGAGTATCGTGACGACATGTTGAGGATTGTTCTTCAGATGTACGATGTTGGCCCTGATTGGTTTCAGCTTTTCTATTATGCACTCTGAAATTCTGTCTTTGAATTCAATAGTGTTTAGATTGGCACACTCAGAACAAATCTGATCCGGAGTGGATCCCTCAAAGGCGGCAAAGATGTCAATCAGATTGGAAATTCCCGGCCTTCCCACGGCATCATATCCAATCATGCTTCCTTTGCCCATGTCTGTGACGGCCTTCCTCAGTTTCTCTCTGATTTCATCGGGAGAGTCGTAAAGTTCGATTCTACCTCGTGAATCTTTCTCTGATTTACTCATCTTCCTGAGAGGATCACGCAAACTTTTAACCCTCATCTGGGTGCCTAAGTAAAAAATGTATAATGAAATAAAAAAATGCTCAATGAGTAAGCATCCAAAGAAACAAAAATTCAATGACTTTTCAACAACTAAATGAATGTTTGAAGCAATTCAATTGTGGCAGTGACAACTGTTATAATTAAATCATTACATAATCCTTATCACCTTATTGTTTAAGAATTAGTTCGATCCTATCACCAATAGCATCTTTTATCGTTTTGTTGTGTCGTGGACTAATTAACTCGGTGTAACGTAAATACTTTAAACATTTAAACACTTAAAATGCCAACCGAAAAGATTCTTTGGCTCAGGAAAAACTTGTTTCTTGTAAGTTCTGTTGAAGACTCTGGCCAGGTGTCGAGTAAGTTCCAAGTGTTGTACCTGGTCTTCACCTATGGGGACCTCTGTAGCCCTGACATCAAATTGGCAAATTTCAATTTGAATACAGATATTTAGGCTATAAATAATAACATTATCTATGTCATAAGTTATTTATGATTATAATTACTTGTAAATCAAAATATCAGCAGCTTGCAGGACTGGATAGCTGTAGAGACCAAGTGGTACTCCATCCCTTGAAGTTAGTTTCTCCTTGAAAGCAGAGTTATATTTTTCAAAGTAATCTTTCATATCATGAAATTGTGAAAGAAATAGTGAGAGAAAATATCAATATCATCAAAGCAACTCAAAGCACATTCAGCATCCATTTATCTGCAACAACCCACCTTCCATTGTGGCAAATGATCCAGTTTGTTCAATGTTGTCAGGCACCCAAGGATCCATGCTAATTCAGTATGTTGGGGCACCTAGAGGACATTAATTGTTGTGAGATTGTAAAACTTCGGTTAATTTCAACTGTTATACCAACAGAAGATTGCTGGAAAAGTATTGTTTCTTGTCTGTCTAATCCACATGCAAGCAATGCACAGGCTGAATTTACAATATTTTCTCTGCTCAAGCATGAAAAGGTTTAAATTATCGTTTAAAACAGTACTTTAGTTCATAAAACGTCCAATTCAATTTTTACTTTTAATCTATTATTCACACAAAATCTACTCCAGGATACAATAATGTTTCACCTTAAATTGTCTGAATTCTGAGGTAATGTTATAGAATGCAAATCCGCAATAGATATAAAGAGTCTTTCAAATCTTTTTGAGTCTTGTAGCTCCTGGCACTGCTTTATAGCTCCAAAATAGTTGCCTATGTGTGGAATACCGGTCGGTTGAATGCCCGTCATCAATATTGGCTTAAAAACTGTCCGTTTGCTCTGAAACAAAGGTTTCAAAAAGCATCATAGAGATGTTTAGAAAAAGTAAAGACGAGGACAAACCTCACAAACATCTTCGACAGAACTCGAACCGTTCGAAATCTGCCTTATTTGCGCATTATTAAAACAAATTAATTTAACTTTAGAAACATGTGCTCTCGCACACAGATTTCTCAGCACCATCTTCATCCGCATCTGAATTGAGGTTAAAAATGAATCACAATAAATGGTTTTTAAGATTTTGTAACGCATCGATATTTTTACTAAATATTCTGTCATTTCGATTGTATGTACAATTTACAATAGCTGAAAGTGATGATAAAACTTAAAAAATGTATCACTACATAGCAAATAATTTTAAATATCCATGCTTCCGGTACGGAATTTAAAAGGCCGGTTCCTCAGAATGTCGTCGGCTTATAAAGACTATTAGGTGATTATTTGTGGTTAGTGACCTGTCATAAAGTAGAAAGAAGGAGATATTATCTTTATAATTATGTTAAACCTATTAAAATCCATCTGATGTGACCGACATTTCGGAATGACTTGAATGATTTTCATTATGGACCTTTCTAACGGCGATTTAGCTCTCTGCAAAAGAAAGGATTTTAGCTACTATGATCGCAATTGTACTTCACTATGCTCCTTCGATGGTTTGTTTGAATGTTATGATCAAGGTTTTCGTAGTTAAAATTTTCAGGCATTTTCAGGCAGATTTTTGCAACAGCTGACAAAAGACTCGGTATGTAGGCACAAAATCTCCGTTTTATTTCGAGAGCCTTATGTTCTGAGGGGCTATAGACAAGTTGACAAACCATGGTTTTATTACATTTCCAGCATATTCAAGCTACATAATGAATCAGTAAATATTTGGAGTCATATTTTAGCATCTTTACTGGTTACTCAAAAATTTAGTTATTTTGTGAGGGAACTTGATTTCATTAATGATCCTTTAACATGGCCTCTTTTGGCTGGTGTTTTATCAAGTATAGCTGTATTTTCTCTTAGCTGCAGTGCACATTGTCTGCAATCAAAATCATACATTGTCCATTATGTTGCTTTCATGCTTGATTATGCTGGTATTGGTATGTATGTCTTAGGCAGCACAGTCATGTTTTTAGAATATTCTAGTACAGACAACTTCTACCACCAAACTAAGGATTACTTTATTCTCCTGGGTACCATATTTTCTTGTGCTTCTTTTGTTGGGTGTTGCCTTTCAAAGATCATATATAAACGGCCATATCCCTTTGCAAGAAAACTTTGGCAAATCATCCCAATAGGTGGTGGTTATGCATTGCTAATCTCTCCTGTCGTTCACAGGTTATACATGTGCCTGCTGCATGACGTATGCACCTCCACTTTTCATTTGCACTTGTCTCACATTATCTGGTTTGCCGTCAGTACCCTCTTTTTCACGTGTCAATTTCCACAATCAAGGGCTCCAATTGGTTCATGCGATCACTTTTTCCATGGCCATCAATTGTTCCACCTTGCAATTATGATCACCATCCTAATACAACTTGATACTGTTTATGAGGATTTCTTGGTCTTTCAAAGCAACATCAGCCTCCGCACGAAACCCACTTTTGCATCTGCGTTTGGACCCACAACTTTTGTATTTTGTTTTGAAATGATTGGTCTATTCTTATTTTATGCTTTAGTCAGGAGGAAGACTGAAGAAAGGTACGAGTGATTCCATAGCAACCCAGTTCGTTCTCGTTTGGCAGAGTACTACACTTGTCCCATTTTATTTATATGCATTTCTCCATACTTGTGATTGATTTTATAAACATGTGTTTCCAATGCAAAGCATTCATTGATTTTTTGTGCTTTTCATTCCATTTGCATGTAGATTCTCCATGATTCTCAGACTTACATTGTTGGTAAATGCTGGCTTGCTATTATTGATTGGTTTTAATATTCAAGACAAATTTTTAAGTCGAATTTCAGTTTTGAAGTACTAAATTATTGAATGTTTGTTGCATAAAGTCATTTCTCCCTCTATTCTAAAAATATAAATAAGCAGATGACAAAAGAGTGGTATTATATCTATTTAAACCTAAGAGAAACTTCCAATTTATGGCATAAGTTTGCCTGAAGAAGCATCAAGATCCAAGAAGGAACTAAGCCTTTGGGCGGAGATGTTCATATCTGCTCATGTACAACTCCTCTTTCAGTTTTTGTGCTTCACTTCTCCCTACTATATCCAACTTTCTGTAGTACTGCTCATAAGTCACACAGTACCTTAAAACCCCTGCAAATGCACCAACGGCCAAGCTGCTCTTCAAACACATCCATGGTTTTAGACCTGAATAAATTTTAGAATGGTTTTTATGCAAAATTGCATAATGTCTCAAGCATAAAAAGTGGTTGCAAGCTTACTTCTACTGCCAAGAAACATCCCTGCAAGAGCTCCACCCACAGCAGCATTGGATGCCACATGCTTCTTGCCTCTCATGTCATCCAATACACAAGTGGTAGAGGCGAAGATAGCCGCGGCAACTCCTGAAAGGCCAATCTGGATTATTCCAAACATCCTTCTTCCAACGAGAAATAATGAATGGTTACCTCCAGGTATGGCATAGCTAAACAAACTTTTACCAGCCAGGACCAAAATAGGTGTTGTCTCAAATGCCTTTCCCAGCGTAAATCCGGAGAGGATAACACCTAGGGCGGGTATGATATTGTAATTCTGTGGGTTCACACAAAAGCATACGAGCCAAAATTACCTGTTACAAAACCAGACGCTAAATAGCGTAAAGTATTCTCTTCCAAAGATTTGTCAGTCTTGATAATGTGTTTGTCCTCAGGCTCAATTTTCTTTGCCATCGACATCGTACACGGCCACCACCGAAAATGTAAATGTAAACAAATGAAGGTCGTTGGATTTTGGCGAATTGTATAAAGGTTATTTTTTATCAACTCACTTCAGATAAGCTTTAAAATGTATATAATTTAAATTTAAGATTTATTTAAGGATCCGACCAAACATGCGGACTTTTAAACTCATGGCTTCGCCACGGACAAACTATATTATTAATTAAAAAACTAAATGAATTTAACAAAATATTACTAAGACTTGAAATATTGTATATGTTAGTCGAAACAAGGAGCTGCACATATATAAAATCATGCAATTAAAAATATATAAGAAATGTTTGACTGAGCTAAGTGGTTGAGAAATATGGCATGACATTTCACTAGGCGGAGTTCAGAAAGAATAACAAAAGTCATATTTTTCACAAAAATTGGTAAAAGTCAGGAAATTGAAGATGCCACGGCATCGTACAGTAATTTGATACTTCGTCATATTAAGCTCTTTAAATGTTTTCATTAGACAATGTAATAATTCTTTTTATAATGTCTTAAAGTTGGGCATTGATGACATTAAAAAAAAAGCAGAAGCTAAATTGCTTGTTAAAACGAGAGCCCTTTACCAACTGGCCACGATAATTTGTGATTTGGTGAAATTTGGATGCAATGTATATCCTAACAATATTAAAAATTAACAAATTAACAATAATAAAATTTCTTGTTGTCAACCCGTGTAATGAATGTTCTGCTATTGTCATCCTCTCTTTCTGCTGCAGAGAATTCGTTGACTTTTCCATATACAGTGGGTGATTGGTTAACGAACATAATCCGTTCCAAGACTATGTTCGCTATCCGAATTGTTCGTTAACCGATCATCGATTTACCATAGATTTTATGTGAAATCAATTAATTCGTTCCGGAG
>MPNW01000662.1:0-61425 GCA_011800805.1 Hirudo medicinalis | reverse complement strand
ACTAAATACGTTGTGGTATGCGGCAACGTGGGAAACAGAGTCGTGCGTTAGTTCACACGCACAGTGACAGCAGATTTCCGCTTACCGGTAACCGCTCCGTGATATTCGTTTAAGTTCGTTATCCGAACCAAAAATCTTTCATGTAAGTGTTCGTTATCCGATTTGTTCGTTATCCGGAGTGTTCGTTAACCGATCACCCACTGTATGTCGAATGAACTGATGAAGCATTTCTTTTTTGTACGTTTATTTCAACGTTTAATCAACATTCATAGATTTCATGTCCTTCAATGGGGTGACACTTTTTTCTATGGTACAATGAAAAACAATTCGACCGTTAACAGAGACATTTTTAACTGGTGTCTTCGTGAACGTTATAAGTCAGCGTTTTTTCGGCACACAACTTCCGGTGAAAGATGAAGGCAATGACTACAACCGCAGTTGATAATATTATTCCACCTACAAATGAGGCAACGTCGAAAGCTCTTTGACAGGTTTTTGTCATCAAACCTGTTCGAGTTAACACAGTTTTTACTATCAAATAAAGTGAACTTTGGATAATTAATGAACAATAAATATATGTGCAACAGAACCTTGAACCTGACAGACGAAAGAAAACAAGAGAAGTCCAGCAAAGCAGAAATTTACATCCATCATGGAAAAGTATTTCTTCAAAAGTTTGTTTTATCAAAATTTAACCAAAATGTAATGAGTCTATAAAATCGTAGACTCTCGACTCACCTGACTGATCACATCGCTCAAGCTATTCACTAGTTAAGCACTGAATATGCTGTCACAATTTTAACAAGGCTTTTCAACCTTCGGCTGTAACCACGCCTACCAATGCACATGTAACGGAGCATTTTAACAATTATCTAATATTGAACTATTTTTATTTTTTATTAAACTGAAGATTTTAATCTAAGGCTTCGACTTGAACTCTCACAAAAATCTTTCATGACATCACGCAATTTAAAGAAACTTCAAATCTCTCGAATCGGTTGATGAATCATAATGTCGAACGTTTGCGCAAACATCGAACCAATTCTCGATTGTGCAAAAAAACATACAAATACAAAAAGTACGTTAGAAGAGAAAATAAAATTAGAAAAACTAAAATATAAACAAATTAGAGAGCGACATAGACTGAGGGAACAACTTAAGGAAGAGAGGAGCGCTCTGATTCCAAAACTACCAAGAAGTTTCGAGAGATTATTGCACTTGTTGATAAAGCAGGCTATTCTGAAAAGACCGCCAAAAATCAGCACATTTTTCTCCCAGTTGCTTGAAAAGCTGGTGGATTGCAGAATAAAACAAGAGTTGGGCTTATCCTCTAGTCGAGCCGATCCGTTCAAAGGTTATCAACCATGTCCTTTATTAAATTCCACGAACGTATTCCAATCTGACAGCCGCCTCATTGCTTTAGCATCGTCGGTTGATACGTGGTTAAGACGATTAGGTTGATTATTTCAATTGAATTGCTCATATAAAATGATGTTTAGCGACTCTCCTAAAAACGGTGAAATTATAAATTCCGCTTAAGACAGTTGTCTCTTTACAGACTATGAGCATTCTCTTGGTGAAGACGCAGAAAAGGATGACCTTGCAGCGGAATACATCGCAAGGAGGCTGGCCGCTGGGTCTGACGAAGAGGAAGAGGAATTTCGTTTCACTTCGGGGATTCGACCGTTCCAACCACCCAGCTATTCGACGTCAAAGGTTGCGAGCCTTCACGTGTCCGGTATTCAGTCGAAGACTCAACCTCTAGTAAGGACTGCATCCAGACAAAGATCAACAACTTCGAGCCTGAAGCCATTTGCTGTCAAACCGGTTTCTCCACCCGCAGCTAGATCGGGCGTCTCGAGCAAAGCGTCCTCTGCGATGAAGTCTGGCAGTGCGAGCAAGCACATATACAAGCAGGCACCCACCCAAACCGCGCCGTCGAGATCCATGGGTAAGTCTCACTCGTCGAAGGCGTCACCAGCCAGCAAGTCGGCATCGGCGATCAGAACAAAAGTTCACAGTCAGTCATCGCAAACGTCGAAATTGCTTCCTCAATCGCAGTCGAGGTCCACAAGTACGAACAAGACGGAGGCAGGAGCTAACGTTAAGCTCGACGAAGCGGAAAAGCTGCAACAGCAACAAGAAGTTAAGGAGATTGAGGAGATCAACAGAGAGACATCCACAAAAACGAGTAATATTCTGTCAGTTTCATGACAATGTTCTGGAGGTTAATGGTTGCATTTAGCTGGAGGAATGTTCTTATTTAAAATTAAATTTGTTATAATTTTTGATGAACGAGACCAGGCAATTCAGTGTTTTGCCAACAGATGGCACAAAATATTTACAAACCAACACGGCTATAAATAACAAATTATCGACAAGACCCGATGCACGCCGCCATTCCATGGAAATCTTTTTACATCTGTGTACATCGTTCAGTGAGGTGGACTTCAGCTTCATCCATTCAATGGATGAACTCACAGGAGGACTTGAGTATGAAATATCAGCCTATGAGGAAGTAATGACTCAATGCAAAGCAGAACATAACGCAAGCGTGACAGAAATTAAATATAAATTCAGGTTGGCAAGACATCACATGAATATGCAGATTTTGAAAGTTGAAAATAATGATTCCAAGAATAAGAAAATTGCATAAAGGATTCTCCTGAATCCACTTCATTGGGCTTGCTGACGATTTTCAGGCTACAATTCAAATTCAAGCACCAAAACAACCGTTTACGACCGAGAGTTTGGACTTCAGACGAGCCTTGGCGCACTGGAATTGTATTCAGACTTCAGCTTGCTTAGTTTCAGAGACGGGTCCGTGCTGCTTCGTCGACAGTGGTTTCCTGAAAAATTATTGCGGTTTTTTACTTTGAAGTGAGCGACATTTCAAAAGAAATTAAAAGCTGACCAAATGTTATGAGGGTACTTGCAATGGCAAGCCCCGATTGGTCGGGGAGAGCGCAAGGCTCGTCCGCATGCGGTAGTCTCACGATTACGGACAGGACAGCAGCTTTCTGATTGGACAGGGGTTCGATGGCAATGGGGACGGCTTTTGTCTGCAACAAAAGTTAATATATAGTTATATAGGTGAATAAATATACCGTCGCACTAATGTAAAATTATGGATGTGCTGTTACACTCAAAAGACAATTCAATTAGAAAGTTAGTTCTTGTATTACCTTAGAAATCAGTTTATGAAGGTTACAGATTCAAAACATGGTTTATTGCAACCTATCTTAATTCTTTTTCACAAATTGTACACGGCTACTTGTTTATGTCGCACGGCCATTTTGATGGCATTCTTGTTGTACGACGAGAGGTTCAACATTGGCAGGAGTTCACTTTCCAGGGCGTCCATGACAAGGAAGCATTTTCCACAAGGCCTGCTTGCCATCTCAGCCATTTCCCTGAGGTGTCGCTGTACAAAATATGAATAACATAGCAATTATTTTAAAACATGAATAATGTAGCAATTACTCAAAAAACAACCATTGACATGATAATTGCAAACATTCATGAACATTGTCACCTGATTCCTCCTGTAAACGTCGTACTTCTGTTTGAACTTCCACGTCAGAAATGCAATGAGTAGAAGTGAGAAAAAACAACTGAAATGAATGCAACAAAACAAATAAACAAGCTTCACTCACTAAACCATCAACATACAAACAAACATACAACACGAGAACGTAGAACATTCATTGCTATCAAAATGTGTGGAAATAATCATCACTTTGTGAAGAAATGTTACCTAAAAAATGTGATGAAGAACTTGAAAAGATCTAATTGGTCAGCTTGTGAGAACGACACCTGAAGGGACAAATATGCAATCATTCGCCTCGAGCCAGAAGAGCGACGGGATGGTCTCAAACTAACTTGGATGACGAAGGGGTATGCGAAGTGTCGAATGAAGAGGAGGATGGTCGAGTTCTTGTCATCCTGAGTCTTCAGGTCGACAATGGAAAACCTCCTCGAGTAGCTCTCGAACACCTGGTTTTCGACGATCGTCGCATCCACCGAATCTTCCGAGCAAGGAATTTTCACGAAAGAAATGATTGTTAACACGTTTTACTTATTGCCGGCACGGTTTTGTTGCTGTTTTGTATCGTGGATCGCAAAGATTATGAATTATCATGCAAATAGATTCATGGCAACCTTAAATTATCTTATCCAAGTCTATAATGTAATCACTTTTTCTGAGTTGTATGGTGAGATTGGCAGGTGATGAGCAATTTAGATTCAGTTCGACATCTTTCTCCTGTTATGAGAATAATTATCAGTACACAACCACATCCAGGGGGAGGTTTAAGCGATGAAACTACGAACTGGTGATGCAGAGACAAACATATTCATCTCCGTGTGATGCTGGTTGTCGCTCTTCGACAGGTTAAAGGTTAACATGTAGTTCAAGGAGAGTTCATCTGACGCAGGGGGTTATATTATAAAGACTTAAAAACAATGTAACAACATTTCTAACAACCTTTAATAAACATCTGTTAACAACTAATATATTAATTTGTACTCAATGAGGAATGGTTGAATAAATAAACAATACAAAACAAACTCACAAAAGCAACTCCCATCGATGCTCCTGTGAAACATGTCGCATCTGAAAAATACAAGGATACAAAAAATCTACAGAAATAATTTAAAAACAAAACGCATTCAATTGGATCCCCACTGCATGATAATAGTAATGTCATAATTACAATGTTCTAGAAGTTACCACAGAAATGATTGCATTGAGAACCTGTTTAACAGGGCATTCTGACATTCGAGTAAACTTATTATTCCAATTAGTTAATCAATTGATTGGTGCTAATCGAGTCCAAGGGATGAAATTGATGAGATTATTTCATTAGTAAATAAAAAGAGCAAACAAATTCTTCTCACTCCTCGCACTTCCTTCCGACTGCTCCTCTCAACCTGCAGAGGCAAGCCCCTGTCTCTGGGTCACACGAATCGGCCTTCTCCCCACATTCACATTCTTGAAAACAAACACGTAAACCCTCAGTTAAACTACGATTTACTTACATGATGATCACCTGTATGTTTATCATTTAAACTGCTTAACTGCACATGTAATGGAGATAGTTAGGTAATAATAATAATAATAATAATAAAATAATAATTATTATAATTAAGTAATAGCAATTCACATTTCAATGTGTAATAATTTGAGCAGAAATACTCACTGACACAGGCACTATCATTCTTTGGGTCTTTCCAAAAGCCCCTCTGACATCTCTCACAATTCTGGCCTGATGGATTTTACAATTAGAAACTTTTGTAAACATTGTAAATAACAAAGGAAAATGTACCGTATTGACTTGGCCATCATCATCATCATCATCATCATCATCATCATCACCAAAAAAGGTTGAGAGAACAGCAAAGATCAAATGACCTTCAGTGAAGTCCTGGCATTTGATGCAGATATCAGTCCCAGGATGGCAGTTACTGCGACCATTGCACTGACACACTTGAGGAAAGGTTTTACCATTTATTAAGCACATCTAAGGCATGCTTTGATTTCACATGAAAGTAACACTTTCATGCCACCAATTGACTGATAAACATTCAAATTATTGGTTAAAAAAACATTCAAATGAAAGACTGAAGTTTTACGCACATTTGTTCATTTGGCTAAAAAGTTATTACATTTTTAAATTGAAACTTTGAAAAACAAAACTGAAGGCAATTAGCCAAGGCATCTTACAAGGACAATCAGCAAAATTCCAAAGCAAGGAAGAGCATTGCTGAGGTGAATGGGGGCCATCCAACCTCCCCTCCATGCACCTGCCTCCCCCTGTGTCCCCCTTGTCATTGCAGAAGCCGCAGGAAGGATTTTGCAGGCAACTTCGACAAGTCCTGAAGTACTCACAATTCTTGGCTTGGAAAAACATGTGAAATATATATAAATATGCATGAGTATATGGATTATGCATAAGCATTTGGGGTGTACATAAATATATATATGAGTATGTGGATTACACATAAATATGCATGAGTATGTGAGGTATATATGAATAAGCATAGAGGACATTTAAAATCAAAGAGCTTGTAAGCATGGCTCTTCCAACTCAAACATGCAGTGTCCGAGCAATTGTTTGAAAACTGCAATTATAAAATAAATAATAAAACTACTAAAGTAATAGTTCCATAACTGAAGACCTTGACATTTGTGGGGCTCGATGGTCCACTCGTGGCAGATGCCGTAAGGGAAGGAAGTGACGTAAGAGTTGGAATCGATGCATTGCTTCCTGTTGAGACACCACATGCACGACATGCTCGTGCAGTTCTCGCAAGTCGTCTGCTCCGAGCACGTACTACCGCAGGTCCTGTTGCCGCTCGATGAGTGGAGGCCGGCATCCTCGCCTTTCGAGGAGTTTTTAAGTTTACGAAATTGGAATTCGTTCGCATTTTGGATAAAGGCTACTTAACTTAAATATTCACGCGTTTATTTCGTTTTGGCGTTTCTTAGTTTTACGGACACGTAATAAAAGCATTCGAACGCACATTTGAACTTGGAGCTTTTCTCGATCCAGAGACATCGGCCGTCTTGCATGCAGGCGTGACAACTGTGGAAGAAGGAGCAATAGAGAGATGTGCCAGTCTTGGAATTGTTCTCACACTGCCCCTCGCTCACTGCATGCTTTTTTGTTGTAAGGAAGAATATCGAGCATGCAAAAGATTTAATGAATTATTATAAGAACTTATTTTAAAAATAGATTAATGAATTATTATAAGAGCTTATTTTAATAATAGATTATCAAGAAAAATAAAACAATCGATCACAAACGACATCCAACTGCAGTTCACCTCGGCCGACGAGCATGCCGAATGTCTCGACTGACAAACGTCGCCGCACCAAGAGCAACCACTTCCCACGCAACTCCCACAAGAGTCAAATCTTGAATCTTTGCAGTGATCTTGAAAGTAATTTAAATTTCCATTTAAAAGCCTTCATGTTCTTTAAATTGAAAAATGCAAAACAATATCCCTTAATTAACAATCATTTATCTTCCTTTTCAAAGCATAAAAATGAGGCGACCGAAACCCATAACATAATTTATTATTTTGGGAAGGTAGCAAGTTCTTTCACGTCGTCGTGTTAAATATTAC
Source organism: Hirudo medicinalis (assembly GCA_011800805.1). Taxonomy (NCBI): domain Eukaryota; kingdom Metazoa; phylum Annelida; class Clitellata; order Hirudinida; family Hirudinidae; genus Hirudo; species Hirudo medicinalis. The sequence goes on along the minus strand of MPNW01000662.1, from coordinate 54,294 downwards.
GTCATTATCGTTAAAGTATCGAATACTACCGTGCGTTTTAATGGTAGGACATTTTGGTTCTTGAAGTCTCCTGATGTCCTTCATGTTTTTGGCCTCCCTCAAGGGAAGGCATTTGGAATCATCCACAAATGCACATTTGGTTCCCGCTCTCAACTTCAAGCATCCCACTTCTGATGATGCATTGCACGTGCCTGAGAATAAAGTTGATCGGGCACAAAATTATTTCAGATATCCATGTGATTAATTTAGATTAAATAATTATCAATTAGTCACTAATTATTAATTAAATAATCATCAAGCACCTCACTAATTATTAATTAAACACTTGCCAATTAACTCATTAATTATTAATTAGCAATCAAATGACTAATTATTTAATGTTCCAATTATTTAAAAGGCAGCAGCTTCTGAAAATATTGATATCTTGCATTACAATTCTTCTGCAAGCACATTGGAGCAACATGAACAAGCAGTACAATCAATTATACCAAGAATTTCATAACAATAATTTCTACATAATTAATGGGACCACCCAGCTAAGAGCCAAATGATAAAACAATGTGATTCTGATGTTATTCAAACTGCTCACGAAGTTCAAGACTGCATTATAAAAAGCACACAAAATAATTACTCACTATTCTAAGAACATAATTTGTCTCTAATATAATATTTCCTATTAAGCTGAGAGCCTTTATAATTATCTGCAATTGCACGAGTGCCGAAGTGATTCAACATCCTGAGAATCGTCAACACTTTTTAAAATTCAAAATATTACTCGTGCACGCTTTGTATTTCCGCAGCACACCACTAATGAGTGTTTCACAATCAAATGTCGCTTAAGATAGACCACGCTATCAAAACATGCTCGAAAATATGTCATAGAAATTTTTCAAACCAACAAGAATAAGTTGACAATATTCCAACCACAGCCAACTTGCAATTGAAATGCAAACACCATGATTGAATACTCAACACACGGACAAATATTATTTCGAGCGACCGCAAAAGAAAGGATCCACTTTAAAACAGACTTAATCTTGAACAGGTCCTGCTTCCTATTTTTAAATAATGCATCACAAGGATCTTATGCTAATTAAATGGATATGTTAATGTGCTCCACCTATATTAATAAAAATAATATAAATGTTTGCGAGCGACTGCATAAATTATCTGTTAACTCAAAGGAAATTCAAACAAAATACAAAAAGTAAAATAAGGTCAACCATCTTGAATAAATTATCATAATATTTTATATATTTTTATTTATTTATTATCAACTTTGGTCAAAGGGTCATTCGACCTATTACATGACCAAGTGAACTTAAGAAAACAGAAATGCACAAATTTGAGTGAAAGCATCAATGGCAGCAAAAACTAAACTAAGCCCCTGTAGCTCAAAAATAAAAACAAAATACATTAGTTTGTGGACACAAAAAAGAAAAATTATTTGTAGGTGAAATATTGATTTGAGTTAAGTCCACGAACGGCCGAGTCAAAACGAGAAACTATGAGATGAGAAAAGATGAAGTTACAATATCGGCAGGCAGGAAGTAACATGTAAATATTACAGAAAAATCAAAATTTGATTGAACGTCATGCAATGCATGAAATTGAAACCTTATTACCCTCACAACAAATAAACAAACCAGGAGTGAACTTGAACAAGTCGTTGTACAGGACTCCATTGAACCCTCCGAAGAAATAAATTGCTCCCTTGTGAACATTGGCAGTGTGTCCGTATCGAGCGGCATTGTACTGGAAGTTCGGTTCGTCGATGGAGAACCAATAATTGCACTCTGAAAACACGTTCGACTCTTCCATTATTTCATTTTAAAAACTTTAGAAATAAAAATTGTTACTGTTACTATTATCATAATTATCATTATTAATATTATTATTGCTATTCTTAAGGATTACTTAAGGGCATTTATAGGCTCATCACTACCAAAGCATAACTCCACTTGCCATAAAATCTTTATGAGCAGAATTATAAATTCCATCATAAATAACAAAAGCACAAAATTCAGAGCAAAGAAAGACGGACCGATGTCATAAACCAGAAACTTAGAGGAAAAACAGCGAGCTCCATGGCTGATGGCAGTGTCGTTGTGGGTGTTGCCTCCAAAAACAAACATGAGGCCATCAAGAATCACAGCCGAGTGCAAGTATTTTACATGGCCACTGTTCTTCAGGTATTTCCTGCAATTTGTACTTTATTTCTCAACCAATTTATATAATTTATTACTTCTCATTGTGGAAATAATAGAAAAAGAAGCTCATGAAGCCAAATATTATTTTTTGTTATAAAAACAAGTCCCAACCTAAGACATGAAAAACTCATTCATAACATGATAATAATGTGACCATTATTCAGGATGCTACACCCAGCCTGCACTGCCAGGGAATGCTCTTGGGAAGCTGCACAATAGAAATGGTTTGCATTTTGCGACTACAGCATCTTCATGAACGATAGCAATGCACAAAAAGAATGGTTAAATCCAAATACCAATTCACATGTTGCAACGTGATGCAATTGTGTCCATTAATTTCTGGAATACAGACATACTTGGCCATCAGTTTTCTCATTCAACTCAATAAGGAGAAGTTCAAATGATTTTTGCTAGTTAAAATATTAAATGAATTTCATCAATGATTACTGGAAATAAATTAAGATCAGGTTGGTGCAGGCTCTATTATGCCTAAGTAACATGTACTGCTTCATACGAATGACATACCAAGAGAACATGCGGAGATCAAAAGATACGACGTCATCCTTGAGGGAGCAGAGATTGGAACGTGAAGAAAAACCCCCATGAACGAGTATTTGAGATCGGTCCTCGTCGAAGACGCTCGTGTGGCCGTACAACCCCGTCACCACCGCACCGGAAGTCCTCACTAGGCTCCACACTCTCTCGACTGGACCAAAAGTTTTATTTTATTTTTAATAAATTAACAAATCACCCAGAAATAAAGTTCCGAGAAGAATTTATCATAAAGTGGTCTCTAAAATGTTTGCAATATCAAACAACCGACCAAGATTAAATCTCTGAATGAAGTTTATGTAGCCGAGGGTCGGGCTGTGGCCGAAGAAGACGAACAACGTGCCGTCGACGACGTGGATCGAGTGACCGGAAACTCCGACCATCTTCGACCCGTCCGCCGACGGAACCGACCGCCACCTCTCGTAAGGAGCATTCGAGACCCACAACTCGTCAGACACCTCGCCATCTTCCAGCGTTCCTCCGCACAAGTACATGCTTCCCTGCACGAGATCATTTTTTCGCATCATTTGCCAACCACTCCGAAGATCCACGACATGTTAAATTAATGGTTAGGATCATTCCTTTTAGAAGCATTATCTGGACAATGTAAATTAGCTCAAAGGTCTAAAACGAAGGCGGTCGTTACGTTATAAGTATCGACAGCATGGCCGTATCTCGGTGCCAGTCTGTTCTCGGTCAAGACTTCAGTCCAATTATAAGACTCAAATTCAAACCTGGAATTAATTTAATAGATTTTAAAATTAATCATAATCAAATCACCAACATTTACCTCAAGTCAATTAATTGTTGGGTGCTATTATTATTTTTTGGTGTTTTTAAATGCAATGCAATCTTAGATGCCTTCTTAGAATGGCCCCTTAAACATGATGAAGTAGAATTTCTAGACATTTTCAACTGCAATTCCTTAAATTGGCAGATCGATATTGATAACAATTGGTTGAATTGTTGCAAAAGTATTGAAAAGTCTCTTGCAAATAATTGATTAGACCACCTCTAAGCAACGACAACAACAATCTCGAAAGCTCAAACAACACGCAAGAAACACAAACGTGCCTGTAAATCTTCAGTCGGTCCCGAGGCATGAACGAATATCCTCCTAAGACGTACAGGTGATCGCCTACGGCGAGGGACTTGTGCGAAGCCACCTTAGGAGGCGAGCGAGAGGTTAAGCTCAGTCTCAGCAACATCTCCCAGTATCCACTTCTTTCCGACCGGCCGCAATCATCGCCTTGAAAAGTGAAAGATCGACGATATCGGACCGATGCACGACAAGAGGAAACATAATGAAAAGACAGAATACATAAAAACAATTCATCACAAAACTGACTTGGCCATGGCCCACCAGCAACAGGTGGTATTTAAAATGTTTATTGTTAATCATGTTAATAATTAGCTGATTATAATCATGTTAATAATTGACTAATTATAATAATGTTTGCCTCTGAAGCCAGGGAGACAAGAACAAGCACGAGCTTTGCAGATTCCGTCGGGAAAGGAGCAGTTCTTGGGGCACGAGCGGAAGGAACACGAAGGACCGTTCCAGTCCTCGTTGCAGATGCAAGTTCCATTGTCGCCACAAAACCCATTTCCTGAACAATCGTTGGGACAGTCGACATAACTGAAGCAGGAGTTAAAATTGTAGTTTGTGTTTAAGTTATGTCCTGGAATTTGTGAAGCAGAAGAACGTTAAAGCTTGAAATTAAATCAAAGGAACGTTTTTAATTCCTTAACAACCTCACTATTTTCTGTTGCAATTGCTATATTGATCATTTATATATATATATATATATATATATATATATATATAGTTGATCAATATTATTTGATTAGGCGTGCGGGTTGGCCGAATAGCTTGCGCTCCTGCATGCGGTCATAACAGCAACAGTTGTAATGTTTGCAACCCAGCCTGCACTGCCAGGGAGAGTCCTCGGATAGGGGTGCTATATAAATGGTAGATCGATTAAAAAGTGCCTTCGCACCCCATTCGGATAAATAAGGCACTGAAAAGATTGGCTAAATATAAATAAATACTTGTATACATATATTAAATATTATGTATATATATATATATATATATATATATATAATTAAAATTATTATTTATAAATGACATCTACCTGTATTCAATATGGAAACCAGGCATGTTGAATTCTGAATCGCTGGTGAAATAGAAATAACCCGATCCCGACTTAAGCGTCAGCAACGACCAGACGTAAGTCTTTGAATCGGGAATAAAGCCACTGAAATGATCAAATCATTCCAGAACTAAACATTTTATGAACCAATAGATTTCATGTAATGGTTTATTCATCAATTAAAGTGTTGGAGTATTAAACCTGAGAACAGCCACAAGAGGAGAATCAAATGACGACCCATCGTGGATGTAAAGGTGATCCCAACCACATTCTGTTGAAAATTCATCTATCCTCACTTTAACTAACAATTTATCGTGCTGCTTAGGATTCAACAACCATGTACAGTTAGTATTGGACGAGTAATTCCCTTGGCCATCCATAATGATACCAATTTCAGATTCCAAACTGAAATTTTGGAGAGTTGTGCAAGAAAATGAAAGACGAAACACTCAAATAAAAAAAAAACCAACGAAAATCTGCCCATGCAAACGCTGCAATAATCTCCGTGCCAGTTGTGAGTACATCTGCATATGGATTTCTGAGATGCGTTGAGAGTACTCCACCTTTCTTGATCAAGAGTCAGGCATTTTCCGTTTGATCCACACACAGAGGCATCGTCGGTGCAATCGATTCCGTTAATTTTCTTTTTAAATTGTGATGATTCCGAACTTCTCGTAAAAATTACTAACAACGTAAGTAAACAATTCGCGTAGGTAGCCCTTAAAAGCCATCGGACGTCACTAAACTTCATGACGAGCACCTGCTCCGCCCTAACTGGAACGTTATAAATTTGCTTCAGCTAAAATCATTTTCATCTGCCATGTTAAAATTTACACTTCCTTCCCCTAGCTGCAATGAGCATCGGTATAAACAACTCCCGCTATGTCAAGCACTGCAAACGTTATGTACATTTTGCAGACAGAAACAACAAAGACCGTCAATGATATTTGCAAGATATTGACATAGAGAAACACCTCCGGAGAAAGCAGTTAAAATCGATGAGCTTGTTTAAAAATATCTTTTTGTCGTTTTCCAAACGATTTTATCAAGATTTACTGAGCAGTGTGTTTATATTGATGTGGGATGCAATAATAGCATTGATTTCTTTAATTTACATGAAAAGTCCTGAGTGAAGTACACTTTACACTCGAAATGTTTAAAAAGATAAATTTTATCATGCCTCTTCTCATATCTCTTCGCTATGACTGAGCAAATATGTCTAAAAATCCTTGTCTTTGATGTCCACTCACATTTATCTCTTTTGAAATGATTCACAAGTTATCTATCTCCATTTAAAAAAAAAGAATCTCCAAATTCAGATGTCGCAGTGATGTGAATGAACACCAATTGCTACATATTAAATTATTAAAACATCAGCCATAACATATGGCTTGAAGGTCAGAATACACTTTTTGTAGGCGACATCCGTTATATCGGTCTTATTGAATTGTTTTGAGGACCAGAAATGTTAGCCAGAGTTTGCACATTAAAATTTCATGAACTGACCTAATTTTATATCCTACTTAAATGTTGTTGATTGGATTCATACAATAGCAGTTTATCTCAAAATGGAAATTATTAATATCCACCCTAATTACAAACAGGATTTACATAACGAAGCTTCCGCATCGTGTTAATTGTTTGGATGCACATAAGTTGCAAGCCACAAATGATTGCGAGAATTATGAGAACGCAGAGGGACCGATGATATTCATGTTCACTGAACTGCATTGATTTCTACCAATGTTATCAATTGATTGTTAATGCCTCTAGAATGAATAAGTAGTTCCCCCAAATAACCAATTCTAGACCAGAGTTTCCTACATTTCCTCTCAACAACCAAATCTGGCCTAGTCTGATTTCTACTGTCTTGAAAACATTCCTTTTTAGAAAAAGCTTTCCCATGAGTTTATAACAGTCTTAAAGTTATGCTGGAGCTGGAAGATATACCACTCAAATAAAATTCGGATTCATTTTCATGTAGTGACTAAATTTAAAGAGAAAATTGAGGAGTAAATCGTTGATAATTAGATGTTATCGCTTGTTTAGAAGTAACTGAAATTCGAAAATGAAAGTTAAGTTCATGAAAAATATCTGCCGAACAAAAATTTCACATTCACGAATGAATGGAATCAATTGCGAAAACAATCTCAAAAAGTAAGAATCGAATTTACATAAATAGAAAAACATCTGAGGACAAGCAAGTCCGAATTATTATTAGGTCCCATTGACATTAGCGATCAGCAAAGCAAAGATCAGGTAATAATATATTATTCATATTGAATAGGATTTGCGTTTTGTGTTGTCTTACAGAGTCACGCTTTTTGAAGCGATTAGCAGGTCCGCCGACAAAAATTTCGGGACCCAAGGCACATCGGCCAGGGATCCCTAAACTATCTATATTTTCTAAGAAAAAGGTTTTCAAAAAATAAATAGTCATACAAGTCTTAACCCTTGTGGGCCCCTGGGCACTTCCCCCTTTTGGTGGCCCCGGCGCTTGGCGACCTCGTCGCAAAACCTAACAAAATCAACATCGCCTACAAAAATGAGTCAATATCTGGAATTTATATAGAAAATTGTCCCTTGGGGAAATGGTGTTAACTAAGAACCAGGGGTGCGTCTCCCAATTGGCTACAGACTTAACAACGGACGTCATCTGATGACCTTTTTTTGCTTTTCCAAGACCAAATTGATCCAACTTGGTTGTAAGTGTGCAGTTTTTAGAGTGAAATTTTTTTAAATTTCGGGGGGGTGAAAGCCCTCCGTGGGGGTAAACAAATCTCTGCTCAATACCCCTGCCCAGGAACATCATTTCATTAGAAGGGTACAAATCCTTGCTCATCCTTTTCCGAAAATTTCTTTGAAATTAGATAATGACCTTTTGAAGTTTGAAGGTCCTTTCACCAATGTAGGAAAGATCAGAAAATGGCACTTCATTATAAACTCTCCGAGGGCGATATTTTAGCTTCAGCTTTTGACAAAACCGAGCTCAACCTGATGAGATGATCTTTTTATGCTCCTCACCAAAAGCCAAAGGGGAGGCAACAACTGCTGTAAATTTTATAACCCGCCGTAAAATATTGATCGTGTTCCTCATTCGTGAAAATCAAGCTAGGTCCTCTAATTTTAAATTTACAATAGCTCGCTCGGTCATCACTAGGACCAATTACGGTTAATTTGAACAATTTTGAACAATTACACTCCTCGTGAATAATCATAAAACAGCCTATTTATCACCTGGCTGGACGAACTTAAATCGGTTCGAAATTATAAAATGAGAATAAAATTTTAGACATGAGATGAACGAAGGTACAGCCATATTCTGCATTCCGAAACGTCCGTCGAGACATAAGTAAGTAAGTAAGTTTATTTATATAGCGCCATAAGCGTTAGCATCAGGGGCGCTTAGACCATTTATATAGCGCCGGCTCCCAGGGGCGCAAGCTGGGTTTCGAACACGACACGTAACGACTGTCGCTTTTACTGTCGTTCGCAGGAACGCTATCCTCTGAGCTAACTTGCACCCAGACATCGAAAGGCTATTCATCGATCCACTTTTAGAGTGGTTACCCAAGTGTGCGGTAGGTGTTATTCCTAGTACACCCAGTCCAAAATAGATAAAATTACTCAAATTTTAGTATGTAAATTGTGCTTCGAAAGTTTTTACATTGATTTGGTGAAATATTATTTTCGAATTTAATAAAAAATCCCGAACATGTTTTTTTGTCGTCCAAAAAAGATAAAAGGAAAGTGAAAAAGTCAATAATAACACCAAAAATTTATTTTTTGGACACAAAAAGTTATTTAATACAAAATTATCTTTCCATTTTTCTCTATTATTTAAAAACATCTTTTGTCCATCGACAAAATTAATTTAGTTACAAAGTCTGTTTCCAGATTATTCCAGGAGGTCCTGATGGCATCCTCCAACCCCGATTTAGAATTAAATTCTTCCATCTTTGTAGGCCAGTCTTGACAACTTACCCCAAGCATTTTCAAGGATTTCAAATTGGATTAAGGTCAGGAGAACAAGCTGGCCAAAACATTTAATGTTTCTCTCTTTGAAGAAGGTCCTTGTCAGTTTGGAAGTATGGGCTGGAGAGTTACCTGCTGAAATACATAATTAGCACCATGCATCCTCTCAGCAAAAGGCAGTAAATTATTTTCCAATATTTTAATATAATCTGCTGATTTTTGCTTTCCTTGTAGAAAGGCTAGATCGGTGAGTCCATCACGTATTGGCTGTTTTGATGAGAAGCAAAACATAAAACAAAACAAAAACACTTGTTTTACAGCAGCTCTAATATTTATGATTACCATAAAAACCTAATTGAGAAACATTGAGCAGGGCTTTTCCATCAACTTTTCTTCATGTCCACAAAAAGTCATTAAAACTCAGAAACTTCAGGTTAATTGATGGCAATTGTGAATATCAATCTAATATCAAAAAGCGAATATAAATCTGTCTAATTAATTAAAACAAAAATAAGGCATGGAATATGTTAGGCACTTCACCAATGTATAATATGGACCTTTGCCAGTCCATAAGGCTGCACTCCATAAACTTCCTTTGCAATCTTAGCAAACCCTTCAGTTTCAATATGGTGATGATAAGGATACGGAGGGAAATTCAAGCCTTTGATATGAAGCTCAGCTCTAACGAGCAAGGCGCACCCTCCCACACCGTCCAATTTAACAGGCTCACTTTTAATGTTAGAGTCACCTTGAAAATCAACTTCTGATGTAACATTGTAAATATCACTGAATGGATTTTCTGTTTTTGTTTCGGCAACAGTTTGAAACTTTAAATCATTCAAAAACTTTCTCTTGGTCCCACCATATCCTTCCAACATAAGGTAATCTGGTGACCTCTCCGTGAGCTCCTTCAGAGACTCGTATGTCTCCTGCCAGGTGTTCCTGTCAAATGTATCGGTACTGCCATCACCCTTCCTGTACAGGCAGTTAGCAGCAACAATGTCCTTCTTTGAAGACATAAGATGCTGAATCAAGTCAATAGGAATGTGTCTGGAAATTATATTAATTTAGTGTTAATTTTATTTAACATTGTGATCTTGCTTAAAATGGGATGAAGTAGTTTAGCTGATAAAATTGTTAATCCAACCAATATAATATAATATAATATAATATAACATGACATGATATGATATAATAACATAATATGATACAATATACAACCAATATAATTGAGACCTCATCTTAGTCATCTTTCACAGAAGAAATATTTAATGTTTAGATCTGAAGAAGACATTTCATAATGTGCCTTAAAAATGGTCAATCAATTATTAAAGGGCTTTAAGAACAATAGTCAGTTGCACTAAATCATATTAGTGATGCTATTGTAGCGACAGCGGCATTGACGACGAAGACGCTACAAAGTTTATTTACAACAACGGCAACAATGCTTCGACTGACAACATAACTGCTGGAATAGCAGCGTAGCGACATAGCCGGAAGAGTTGGAGAGAGAAGGGAAGAATGTCCTGACTTAGCTTCTTAAATAGCCAGTCAGGACAAAGGAGGATGTCCACAGACAAAGGATGCGCGCNGAGATCCTACAACTATGTCCAGTTCTCCAAATTACCGTCTCATAAAAGTCAGAAGCAACTTGGAATGCATCGTCAAATGTCTGGAATACTTCAAGGAACACTGCATTTCTTCAGATTACAGAAATGAACAAGGAAATTGTGAGATAGCCAGATCCACTACTGAGCCGCTTGGAGGATATGTGATATATGGCCCAGATTGGCTGCAAGCCGAAATATCGGTCCTTTGAAATGAAATTCTCAGTTTCATTTATTAACTAAGAATTTCTGGCTCTGACACCTTTTTTTTAAAATAAATATTTAATTAACATTAAGCTCATTTGGAAAATGTTCTCGCTGCAAAATTGGACGTCATTTTAGGTCATTTTCTTTCGTTGGGCAACCTTTTTGGCCTTCTCTTCACTCATTAAGCGAAACTTAGTAATAAATAAATAAAACAAAAAACATAAAAAAATTTAAAGAAACAATTATACTTTAGCAACAGTGAAGCTTTTGAATTAACTCCTGGGAACTCCAGCAATCTCCAGCTCTGTAGGATCGCACATCTCCCTACATAGAGGTTAAATGGCATGAGGTGGCGTGTCCATTGGCAGACGATAAGCGGCTACGTAGAATGACGACCTAGGGACGTATGTAAGACAACCTTTATTTGCAAATATTTTTATGAAACATTGCAGGTTGCTGCTTTTGGTCCAGGAAAGATTTTTCGGAGAATTTTGATTAACTTTGAAATTGTTTAAAAATAAATTGTGTCCAATTAAAGTCTGAATTAATGTAACCAGTGTGCTAAAGAAGTTTATTGTTATTTAATAACTTTTATTATTTATTATTTTTAACTAATCCGGGAAATGCTGGTTACTTTGGTTAATTTTCTGTTTATTCCATCTAAATTCAAAATTGTTGTAAAGTCTGTGGCGACAGTGGCATTGATGACGAAGACGCTACAAAGTTTATTTACAACAATGGCAACAATGCTTCGACTGACAACATAACTGCTGGAGTAGCAGCATAGCGACGTAGCGGGAAGCGTAGGAGAGAGAAGGGAAGAATGCCCTGACTTAAATAGCTGCTTCTTAAATAGCCAGTCAGGACAAAGGAGGATGTCCACAGACTTTGTCCGTTAAGCTGCTACGCTGAGGTGACTGAAATGTGAGTTGAGGCTGAGGTCGAAGTCATGTCCGATTTTTAGTTGTTGCCGTGCCCTCTCAATCTCTTGTTGTGCATCTTCCTATCGCCGNTTAGCTTCTTAAATAGCCAGTCAGGACAAAGGAGGATGTCCACAGACAAAGGATGCGCGCCTGGTAAGTCATCGCTGATAGGGCTAGGATCAGCACGTGATTATGATGGATGTGCGATCCTACACTATGCAAATAAATCACAATAATATTATATTATTATTGAATATTAAGATTCAACAACATCTCTATAAAGACAATGAGAAACAGTTGAACACTAGACATCATGCATCAGTTATTTGTCAACCAAATTCACCAAGTCATTCAATTGATAACTTTAACAAAACCTCAAACTTACCTACCTGATGTCTGAATCGAGCCAAAGAGCCCATTTTTCGTTTTTTAATCCTTTAGACAGAATCTGATTGCGAACCATGGCCAGATGCTTGCGTCGAAAGAACTGGTAACTTCTGTCATGCCGGCCGTTGCCCTTCGAATATGGCTGATTCCCATGTAAGTGAAATACTTCAATTCTTTTGAAGTAAGGCATCAGTATCCCTGCAATCCTCTGAGCTTCGTACAGTGTCTGGTCATGGCTAGAGTCTTCCCCAAGTACAAGTGAAATCTTATGGTGAGGATAAGTAAGTGAGCACACCAGCTTGAAATAATGGTTCAATTTATCTCGGACATTGGAAATTGGAGTCATTATAACAACTTCATCCTCGAATTCTTGATCAGAGACATTGTTTGTTTTGCTTATATTGTGTTTACTAAACAGAGATACTTGTTCAAATGTTGCTCTAAACCATTCATTGCTAGAATCATTCATTTCAAATGATTTTGGACACAAGGGCTCAATGTAATGGCTCCTTGTTGCCTCTTCAAATTGATCAAGCGATGGTTCTAAAGTAAAGTGCAAACCATTGCTATCTTTGTTTTTCTTGTAAAAAATAAAATTTTTGGAAGAGATGGAATTTTTATCATACAAACGTTTAACACCATTCTGTTTTTTGCGATTGTTTGATACTGAATGCAAATACTGCATGCAGACCACTAGGACCAATATAAGGCATAATTTTGAAATAATTTTAAAGTACCTGCAGGCAATCAAAAGTAATCAAATATTATCACGTTGCACTAAGACTACAAATAGAAATACCTACCATGCCATGTCGGTAACATATCTTCCCTTCAAAAAAATGAATTTGAGCAAATTAATTTACTCACAAGCATCAACCATTAATCAAGTTGACCATTCTGGTACTATTGAATTCGTTAATGTTGCAACGCCTGCATTCACCTTACATCGCGACTCAGTCGAGGTAGCAGGCTATCTTTCATACGTCTCTAGAGCTAGAGATACGTTTTAAGCCGACGAGCTCATAGAGAGCAAATCTAAGATTACTTCAGGCCATAACCTCGGTCTCTGTATGCTCAGCTCTTTGATCGCTAGCTAATCATCAGAGCTAAAGCCTGTTTGATTTTATCAGCCTCCATAAGATCACAACATCTTAATGTAATTAATATAAGTCTAATGTAACTGCTTCTGCTCAAACGATTAAAGCAAACCTTCACCGTGAAATCTTTCCTAGCATTGCTTATTAAAATATTTGAATATTAATTAGCATGCATCACATTATTCACAAGCAACGTGCCTAATAATGTTGTCACATTATTTCTATAAAACAACGCGAAATGATCGAATGTCGTTTGTGAACTTAAATTGTAAAACATTGAGAAACACTGGTGACAATCTAGACAGTCGGGTGACGACCTGGATGAACAGGTGACGGCTCTGAGAGACGAGTTTCGCGATTGGGCTAGCAATCCATCGCGATGAACTTCAATTACTGGCAAGTCGAAAAAAGGAATATGCCCCCAGGGTCCCAGCCGAAAGGAGGGGGAGGATAACGGACCCACCAATGACCCTACGGTTAATGGACTCACGATTTTTGGATGCTTATCGGAGAATGGCGTGTCAGTGAGCAGGTGTGAGTGTGGTAGAAGGCTTAAGTCTGAGAGGGAACTTAAGATTCACCAGGCAAAGCTAAATGCGAAGGGGAGGTGGAGAAACAGCGTTCTGATGCAGCTGTGCATTCAGGTAAAACGCCGAACGATACCGGACCGGATTCACACCACAGTGCGTTCGAGTTTCCGGCCTCACGGAAGACCTTCCACGAGCTAGGATCAAGTTCCCTCGAGGAAATGAAAGATGTGCAGTTTGACTGTTGAGGGGGTGGCGCGCGCATTGGCAAATGACGTAGAACGCGAATGAGCGTTTAATGCGATGTATGCTCGTGGTCGGTGCGTAATTTTCAAAGGCGACCGTTACAAAGAAAATTTATAACGCTCAGTTTGCATTATATGGTGTCGATGTCAAAGGGCGAGTCCTTAATCGAGAACCATATAATGGATAATAACCGACAGGGACACCCGCCTGATCAAACGGGTGTGCCCCCCCGAGAATGTAAGGAGTTTGGGACGAAACGTTCGGCGACAGGGGTACTCCTTTGGTGATTCCATGTCGGTAGGCTCCATAGTAGGAATTTCTTAGTACTTAGTACATTGAGATCAATCACTATCACCGTTGCTACACATGGATATGACGCATAAATGTTATTGCTCCGTCCTTAAAAAAAGATGATTATTATCATCCATAATAAAAAAATATTGTGAAGAAAGACACCGACCCGATTTTCGAGAAGCGATGATTAGAATGTAACTTAAGTCATAACTTGTGGTCATTCCTCTCATAAAAGGCTTTTGTTTTGTCTTATATTGAAACATTCTCCTTTTTGAAACTTGGTTGTCATAAGAACTGATGTAGAGGCAGGAGGCGCTACTTAAACAATTTCTTAAGTAGCCTGTAACAAATAGCCATTAGTTATTTTTTCACTGCGGTACTTAAGATGTCCTCTTCAAAAATGAAGATTTGCCAAATTTCCATCATACCGAACTCTTGCTTAGCGAACTCCTACATTCATAACGAGTAAACTTCTCTTAAAAATACATCAAAAGAAGTCTTTATCTCAGGGATTTAATTGGTGTGATCCAGCTTAGCTGCTAGATAAGACTTCTCAATTCGAACAATGATTAAAAATCAATAAATGAAGTCTGACATTCTACTTCCTTCGTACCACTGGTTCTGTTAGCAGATCATACTTAAATGTCCTTTTTATATATATTTTTTTTTAAATCGCTCTAACATATTTCGAATAGATCTACATCATGGAGACACACTTGAAAAATCATCATCACACTATCAAAAAAAAAAAACAAAAACAAAAACGAATCAAACAAAATGACGACAGCTACACCTTTGAACAATGGTAGGCTAATGTTGGACTCTGACGTTGCTTAAGTAACTAAATAGTTTAAGGTGATCGACCTTTTGATGTGGATTTTATGAACTGTCAACATGAATAGACGAAAGTTAAAATGATATTCTCTATTTTTGGAACACCACCAAAGAGATGGTATTGAGTGAGCAGATTCCATGTTGAAGCTAAATAAACTTTTGATGTGTTTGATAATGATACCAAAGATTATTATGTTATTTCAGAATAATGGGGACATGATTAGGGTTAGCAAGTCGAGAAAACATTTACAAATGAAAAATTTATTTAATCACAAAAGTTTTCAAGACAGCCTTGATGATGCCTTTTTCTTGGCATTCTCCTTCTTGTCAATAAGCAGTTGTTGGATGTAGTCAGCCCTGGTGATAGCTGCATCTCTTTCCTTCCTTAAATCTTCTTCTACCTTTGCCCTTCTTGATAGCACATCTTTCACTCTGCAGATATTTTAAAACCCGAGCTCAATAAATAAATGTAAAAATTAATTTACAAAAATAAATTCTCAGCAAATAAAGGATTTCAATTATAATCAACCTTCGATGTATTTCTTGAACTTCTTCATCCTTCAATTTAATAGCTAGCAGGGCATCTGACTTGGCCTTCTTAATTTCTGTTTTGTGTTTTGCTTTCAGATTACAAATTTGCTGTTTCAAGTCAACGTTTTCTGCTTCTGTCTGAGCCATCTTGTCGGCTACTTCCTGTCTAATCACTTCCGTCAGATGGTCTCTCTCTCTGTTTCGCTTCACGAGCAACTATGCGATATCGATTTTTTATTTAATTAAATTGATGTTTTAATAACTTCAAAGAAAAGAAATGGAACAAACCCCGTTGACTTCATGAAAATTGTTCTCTTTTTGCTTTAAAGTAACCTTCAATTTTTCAATTTCATCCTTTGCATCAAATAATGCACTCTAAAAGAAAAAAAAAATCTCAATTGTCAATCTATGAAACTGCTTTTACATTGTGCTTTCAGGCTGCAATGCAGTTAGCCTCCTTGTATATAAAAGAAAAGCAAAATTAAAAGAAAAATTTATTGTTGGAAATTAAAATTTGAAGATGGTTACATGACTTGCAAATTTATAGCACGATGCAATTAATGCAATTACTCATATTAATGTGATTTAATTTTAAATTGAATTGAACTGAATTAAGATTGTGGACGGACAAAAGCCAACTCACAGGCAGCAACTATGGGTACCTAATTCCATTCCCTACCCTACCCTTAACCCTACCTCAAGACCCCGGAAATCTTAGAACTGACAAAAGTTGCTCCCTGTGAGTTGGATTTTGCCTGTCACTTCTCTAACCACCCCGAATCAAAGCTGTTAATGTGATTAATGC
Organism: Hirudo medicinalis; assembly: GCA_011800805.1. Taxonomy (NCBI): domain Eukaryota; kingdom Metazoa; phylum Annelida; class Clitellata; order Hirudinida; family Hirudinidae; genus Hirudo; species Hirudo medicinalis. The sequence continues at coordinate 37,943 of MPNW01000662.1, read as the reverse complement.
AAGTAAAAATTACCTTAAGTTTGTTGTTCTTGTCACACATGGACTCCTCAGTACTCTCGATCAGTTTCAATTCTTTCTCATGCTTTTCCTGGAGTTTCCTTGATTCAGAAAGCAAATTCCAACCAATAATCTCAATGTTTTTAAGGACTACTCAAAATAATAAGACGAATAATTCTCATGTGTTTGCCATCAAACATCTCCAACCTTCTCTGAGATTCTGCATCCTTCTTGACTCTTTCAACTTCTGCCTGGTGTTCATCTTCCAACTTTTCCAGTGCCAGTTCAATCTCTTTGTCTCTCTCCCTCCTCAGCTTTTCCCTCATTTCCTTCTCCTTTGATGAAAATTCCTCTCGATGTTTGTTAAAAAATTCGGCCTCCCACTTGTTTTTCTCAACTTCATGTTGCTTCATGAGTTCTTTCATTTCGGCCTGAATGAAAATATCAAGGTCGAAACATCATTGCAATTTGAAATAGCATATTTAATCAATAAGACTAAATTATTATTTAAAATCAATTATATTGAATCATATCTAATTTGTCAACTATTATGATTTGTGGCGACCAAAAACTAAATAATAACTGCATGTCTGGCTTCTTGTTCTTTCCTGGCATCCTCGTACTCTCTTTTGAGAACATTCCTAGCAGTGACATGGGCATCATCCATGTTTCTCTTTAAAAGCTCAAATTCCTCTTTGTGCTTCTCAGTCAACCTTCTCAATTCCTCTGTTCCCTTCTTTATTCTTTCCTCCAATTTTTGCCTTTCTTTGTTAAAGCGAGCATGCTCCTGAGATAGCTTATTTTGAGACCTGCAAGCAACATTACTGGTAGTATTGTGGTAGTTTGGAAATGAATTGTATTTTCAGAACTAAAGTATTCATTATTCATTTTGTAATATATTTAATATTATTGTAATAAAGATTTTTAACTTCTAAGTTCTGAATTTATTTTTGCTTAGTAATTGATTTCAAACAAAAGTGAAAATATGAATGCCCTGCAACAGCATAACTGCTAATAACAAACTCATCATCACAGATCCTCCTTTCTTCAACATGTGCTGCTTCAACAGCTTCTTCCATCTCCTTCTTAAGTTCAAGCTCTCTTTTCCTCAGTGCATCGTTGGCTCTTTCTTCGTTGGCTGTTGATTCTTGAGAATGATGATTCTTTAGTCTTTCGATCTCAGCTTTGTGGTTCGAGATCAATTTTTGCAAGGCTGGTTCAAAGCCCTTTGCAGTCAATTCCTACTTTGCAAGATTTAAAAATAGATTCATAAACTTTTTTCTACCATTTAGAAAGAAATGTTGAATACAATGCAAATCCACCTTAATTCTATTGGCCTCTGTTTTTATCCATTTCTCTCTCTTGATCTGCTCGGCAGCCACGTGGATGTCTTTCAGTTTCTTTAACTCTATTGCATGGCTTAATGGTTAATAAAGAAAAAAATATTATTGATTATTCAAAATTCAAATTATCATGATTATCAAATCAGATAACAGCATGTCCAATTACTACACTTAATCTGCCTACTTTTCTTCTTTGATTTTTATTTCTTTCTGGAACTGTTGAGTGAGACTTTTGCATTTGTTTTGAAGTTCTTCGAGAGCTTCTGTGAGATGTTTCTTATCTCCAATGAGCTGATAAGCAGTTGTTTAATAATTTCAATTTAATATCATTTTCAAGGCAAGCATCACTCCTCACTTGGTCAATAAACTTGAGATGTCTTGATATGGTTTCTTTATACTTTTTCTCTTGTATTTTGAAATTATTCTTTGACATTTCTTCACCATCACTTTGAGCTACTTTTGGTTCTTTAGTTTTACCTCTGCTGTCACTTAGAGCTTGAGATAATGCCTACGTAACATAAGAGTCAGTAGATGAGTTGCATTCTTAAAAGCCATCAAAATTCAATAATTTCATTTATTTAGTTTAACAATTTAATCAACATTTTAAAAAACATTTGTAAAACATTAAAAGAAATTTATGAGGGGAAAATGAGAAAATAAGAATAATTTTGCCATTACACAAAATCATTTTGTTGCAAGATCAGAAAATATTATAATGTGAGGTAGAACTACCTCTGCTGGCCTTGCACTAGCTGTGGAATCTTTGGACATTTTATTTGGTCCCTGATAAATTTGGTTGGAATATAAGATGTTATTAAGAACTACTGGAGAAGGCGATCAAATGTAAAACTTGTAAAGTCACTTTGAAAGCTTTACCAAGCCCAATAAGAAATCCAACAAAACCTGATCAATTGAATTCTGGACATCTTGAGGTTTAATTGAATGAAGATAATTAATGACAGACATTAACTTGTCCTCTGTTAAATATCCATTATGTCCCTGAGTAGATGCCTCGCCTGGTATTTGCACGTTTGTTTCTCCACTCGAGCTGCTCGTGTTTTCCAATTGTGCTACTGGAAACAAAAGAAGGAATTTCCAGCCACTCGGGAAGCAATTGTTATTTTAACGATTTCAACTCACACCAGGCATATTTGCTTGTAACCCTCTGAGATATGTTATCATGTTTCAAGCCTTTTGAAGAAAGCTGCTGCCTAACAAGCTGATGTTTAAAAGGCAACTTAATATTGAAGCTAATATTCAGCAACATTGTTGTTATTGCTGATCAATTTCAATTTCAAATCCTTACAGATCCAGCCTCGAATAGATTTTCTTCCAACTCTAATGATCTGTCATCATTTGTGCCAGTCTTTGATACTTTGTCCCTTGACTGTAAATATATAATACAGGTTTTTGGATATTTGATTCATAATTTTAAGTGAACAGTTATAGAATTTTTGTAAAACAATTTTTAATTTTTTTAATTTTTTAAAACAATATAATTTTATAATACAAACTACAAAATATTTTCATCCTTATAATGCAAAAGTCTCAAAGTTGAAAAAAGACATGGAAATTCAAATGTATAAAAACAGGGTGGATAGTGCAATTTAAATCATCAATAAAATTTGTGATTTAAATCAATAAAGAAATTAATTTAAATGCAGATAAGTGCGTCAGTAAATCTGATGAAGGCACCTCAGGCTCAGAGTCACTGCAGTCACCTGGAAATGCAACTGTAACAGACCAGAAGACTATTATAATAATAACTTTGTGATGAGCAAATTGCTACATTTATATATGGTAAAATAAAAAATTCATCACTCAGGATCATTGAACTTATTTTTAATTTTTCAAGAATTTTTTAATTTCAAGAATTTATTCTTAAGATTCAGCTTTTGCCTTTTTTTGCTATCACCTGGTCGACATGACATCAGTGGAAAGTTGTTAAACAATGTTCACAAAAAGAGCCTTTGAAGTAGCAATGGAATGCTAGAAGACAAAACAGTGTGCACGAGTCTTGATGGTCGGAGCAATGTCCACAACGAGCCAATCATTTGTGTTACTGTGACAACATCAGATTCTGAAATATTTCTTGTTGATGCAGTTGACACTTCTGGTAATGCTCACACTGCCGGTTATCTTGTTACAGTAGTAGTCGATTCCATTACAAAATGCGAGGATCAGTTTGCTTGCTCTGTAAACTTTTTAAAATCTTATAACAGCATCTAAACAGTTTTGCAATGGATGACGCAGACAATGTCACAAAGATGAGTGAAATGTTAGAGAAGAGAAGACATATTGGTTGTTTAAATAACTAAAGCTGAGGTAACCTAGAAGAAAATGTGAAACATTTTTAGGAAAATTCTAATATAAACCATAATCCGAATTAAATTAAAAAAATTGTGACTTATATACACCCTATCTAGAAACAGTTCTGGAACTCCATGCACAAAAACAGTTTAATAATTTCAATCAATTTTTTAATATTTCTAATTTGACCTTGCAATATTTACAAACCTTGGTGGAGAAATGTCTTGCACTTTGTGCAGGAGTTGCCTGAAGATCTCCATGTTTTATTCTTTCAACTTTCCCAGTCTTTTGTGACTGCTGTCCTTGTTTTGGCTTCATGAATTTTTTTCTGAACCATCTCTGTATTGTTTGAGCAGCTTTATTCTCTAACCCAGAAGCAGCTGTTATTACATTTCGTCTGACAACATTTTCTTCTGGGGGAGCTTGCAATTTACTAAGAGATGATTCATTAACATCTGATTGCAGATTGCCAGAAGCATGACTCCTTAAATTCTTAATTTGGCTGGAGTTCAAGTCTGTGGACAATCTTTCTAAAATTAATGAGGAGTTGTTGAAGTTATGCTCGCTCATTTTATTCAATGATTTATTGGAAATGTTTGAAAAATCAGTCGTCAAAATCTCGGCCTGCTGGCCATCCAAATTAATCTCATCAGATGATTCTGAACGGGCTGTAAGAGGTTGGAATACTGAATGAGAAGTTTCCTTTGATTTATTCTAGAATGAAAGAAATGCATAAAAAGAAATATTTAAATCTTGTAACACCATCTAAACTTACTCTGATAAAGGAGTTAGAACCATTTCTGTTTAAGATGCAGAAAATAAATTACAATAAATTAAAAACTGACAGGTAAAATTATTTTTAGGATTTTACCAATCAATATTTTTAGAATTTATGAGCAAAGTCAATTGAAGTTAATTGACCATTATTAATCATGCACAAGAATATAGCATACATTAGAAACATTCACAAATCAAAATCTTTTAAACTAATGGCTCACTTTCTAATGGTTCTAGCCATTGTTGAAGGATTGACGATTGATGCACTGCATCTCTGTGCGTATTTTCTCTCAATCGAAGTTCTAGCAGAATAGCCTGCGATATATAATATTCACGATTATTATTTGAAGGTGGCAATCAGCAACTTAATCCGTCACTCTCACAGGATTTTTGGAATGTTTTCTCTTTGCTTCCATTCTTTAATTGGGGCTTTAAAAATATTTTTAAAATGATTAATGAATAATTTCAATCAATTAACCTACTTTGTAATCATGTCGGTAATGCACCTGGTTAGGATTCCCGTTAAAACTCCGGCTGTGAATAACGCCATTACTAATCGATCCAGTAAACTTTCTTGGATTAACATTCAAAGGATCTCCAAAAAGACAAATATTGGCATCTGATAAACTCTCCCTTTGCCTAGGCATAACTTTTCTGTCAGTAGTCCAACTACCACAATGTTTTATTTTCATTGGCAACCAGTACTACATGCTAGTATAGCCATTATTTATCAAAATGATTTTAAAAGCTTTGATTTTGTAATTAAACTTAATACGAAATTTTTATTTGTGTAAAAGTAAGTTTCTAAATTACTAAACATTTTTATCTAAACTTATTTTATATATTTTTTGGTAAGTAAACATTTACCATAGTTTTCGGAACATCTGGCGGTCTTGACAAATTGCTTTTGTGGACATGGAGCACAAAAACTTCGATAATTTGAGAAATACACGGCTAATAAAAGAATTAAGACAATTTGCCGAATGTCCTTCCCCTGGTTTATCCCTTTATCCAATTGGAGATGCAATTCTGAATCTTGGAGCACGTAAGTATTACAAAAGAAGTTGCTATGAACGCAACAAGGAATAGTTTTACCATTTTTGTCTAAAAATTTTTGATTAAAACAAAGCAATTTGTTTTAAACATTAAGAAATTGTGCCTGTTGCAACGAGTCCGTACCGTGGCAAAACGTTCAGGCTTCAAGTAACTGTTCCAGAAAGGTTTGCTAATTCTTGAATCATATTGAATTGGCAATTGACTATAATCTTATTTTGTATCAGATATCCCTTCAGTCCTCCTACATTCAGATTTGTTACACCAATATTCCACCCCAATATTGATTCTTCTGGCATATGTCTGGATATTTTAGGGGTTTGTGTGTGACTTGTCAAAAGTTTACATGAATTTGCTGAAAACAATGTACTTATTTCCCTCCAGGACCAATACCTTGCAAGTATGAAAATAGAAGATTTGTTAAATGCTATCAGAGAATTAATGGAGAGTCCAAATTTTGAAGACCCACTTAGGCCAGAAGTGGTGGGTGCCTTAAAGCTCTCATCTTGATTTGTAGTATAAATTATGCATTTCTCCAGGCTTATGTCTTCCAGACCAAGCAACCTTTATACTATGAGTTGACTCAATGCTTCACATGGGACCTTCCAGAAGAAATATATCAGGTAATACCTGCTTTGATTTTGGCTTACTTGGTGTTTCCTCAGTGAGGAATGTCAATGACACTTTAAGATGCAAAGAATAAATCGAGGCCTTTGTAGGATTACCTGTCACACAGCATAAACCAAGTGCCAACGACATCAAAAAGGGCAAGGACAGAAAAGAGTGGATGTGAACTCCAACAACAGTCAGTCTTATAAATATCATGATATAAATTTCCTCTACTAAAAATATACATTCCGTGCAGGGAAGCAAAGAAACGGAAGTTATGAGAAGTACTCTGGGTGTGAATATTAGCGACGTTTCTTATCTAAGCACTTTAATAGGTTGTATGTTTATATCGTCAATTTGAATTACACCACGGTTTTTCTACTGATCTATTTGAAATGAGTTTGGACATAAAACAACAAAGATTCAACCTGCTGTTAAATGTGTTCAACATGCTAATTATAAATACAAATATTTATGTACAAGTATCCTATATTCACTGGAAACTATCCACAGTGAATGTCTTTTTCAGTTTTATAAATTTTGTGGATGATAAAATAGAGCTTTCTGACTCCAATGGATCTGTCTTGCTTGGCTTTCTTTGCCTCATTCTTCTGAGAGTGAAGAACTCTGATGGCAAGTCAAAGTCCCTGAAAATAGCAACAGTGAAAGTTCATAGCAAGCAAAACATTTACGAGTGTTGAATGTTTTGACTAACTCATGGGGGATGTCTGGAATGACATATCCAAACGCACACTTCGGCTCGTTCTCGAAGATTTCAATGTGCAACACTTGAAATTTAACAAATATTCATTTCTTAGAAACATTAGCCTATATTTTGTAATGACACATCCATTATCTTGTTTGTGCAAAAAATTTTCAGCTGATGAAAATTAATAATAACAAATGGGTGCAAGCAATTCAACATTGACAATGAATGATGAAACCTTTCTTTTTGGAGAGGATGGTTGTGGTTGACGTCCTGCTTAACTTCCCCAGTCTTTCCTGTTCTTCGAGACACTTCTCATCTCTTTTCTTACGTTTCTTCTCAGATGTCTCGTGCTTCAGATGTCTTTCTTCAAAAACCTTGTCGCTGAGATCCTGTTTGAACAGAATTACTAGAACCAAACTCGGTGGCCATCATTGTTAGTTTGTTATTGACAATTACCTCAGTGCCCTCTATTATGTACTTCCCTGTGTAAATGTGGGTTCTCCAACTAGGCACTTCAACCCCTTCCTCTGTAAGGTGGGAATGTTGTTTTCAAGTTTTGCAAAAATTCAACAATTCCTTTGCAACGAACACCATGCATACCCGTTTTTGATGGGTTCAAAACTAAGACCTGGGATGCGCCTGAATTGTCATTAACTGCGTTCTCGACGATCAGATCTGTCACAAGCAAATGTTTGCCAGGAACCTCAGGATCCAGCAGAATGCTTTCAGAAGCACAATTTCTTGGTTCTATAGGATTGATTAGGCTAGCGAATTTGTCTTTTCTTATGCTTGGTCTGCTGAACTTCCTATCCACGAAGTAACTTGTTATTTTCTGGTTGGTCTCTGATGGGATGCATTTTATGATACGTTTGGCCCTTAAATTGTGCTCACTCTGTCCACATTTTAGGGGGGACTGAATATCAATGGGTAATGAGTTGTCGCATAAGATCTGCTGTACCTCCTCTAATGGCTTCCTAGACAAAATGTCCTTCATGAGAATATTCAAACCTAATTAAACGGAGCCACTTCCCCTTACTTGGCAATCTCTGGAATTGATGTTGAATGAATTTTGGAATCTGACCTTTTCCTGCTGTAATGGTGAGACTTGGGATAGCTTTCAAGCCAATTACTTTTGTTTCTTTCAAAGTGTACCTGCATATTATTAGTAGTTAGTATATAAACATAAATTATTAGCTGAATGATCACCATAGCATATAATTATAATATTCAACAATCAGTTAAGAGCAATGCTCCATGCTTTGTATATCGCTTCACATATCAGTTTTTCTCAATTTATGCAAATGTAACTCTGGGCTTGTCTGATCAACAAGCAACAGTTAACTAATGCAATCTAATACTAATATTTCATTAATATTATGTGTTTCGTATTTCACATTTCACCGATCGGAGCTCAATGGCGCCAAGATCAATGATCAACAAACCTCTGACCAGCTCCCAAAATACGATGTTGATAAAACTTGGGTCATAACAAGACTTCGAAAAAAAACATAGAAATGCCTTAAAACCTCAAAAACGTTTAGTATCTAACAATAATGCAAAATTGATTTTCTAAATAATAGATAACACTGAAAATGTTTCGGAAGCCTTTTGTAAATAAACTACGCGTTATGGTCCAAAAACAGCGAATCTTTTAAACATGGTAAACGCTGCAAATATCATAAATATAATATAAATAATTTATTAAATTTTAATTTTTAATTAAATATGTTATTATTATTGATATATAAATATATATTTTTTTATATTATTATTTGTGGTTTATCAATAACAATTATTTTGGAATATAATGTAAAGTGTAATGTTTTATATTCTTTATGAGATATATATTAATGATATTGTTATTTTTGCATGAAACCAACATAAATTACAAACATTTTCTATTTAGTTTCGGGTATTTGTGATATTAATTTAAAGAAATTAATGTTAGAACTGTTGACTATCGCTAAATGAATGTCACAAGTTATGTAATTGATTTGTTCATATTATTTTTAATAAGCTATAAGTAAAGGTTGACAATTAACTTTGAGTTCATTAAAGTACATTAATAGATTTTATTACGTATTGTAATAAACGACGGGGCTTAATTTATGCCGAGTTTATTGTTGGGATTGTCCAGCAAATATTCAGTTATCAACTGAGTGGTATTAACTGTAAATACCACGCTTACGCAATAATCCTGCTGNTAAACGACGGGGCTTAATTTATGCCGAGTTTATTGTTGGGATTGTCCAGCAAATATTCAGTTATCAACTGAGTGGTATTAACTGTAAATACCACGCTTACGCAATAATCCTGCTGCCAGTTATTGCGAAACGATCAGTTGCGTGATTATTTGCTGAATAGGAAAGTTCTTCAATGTGGGCTTCGCGATTCTCTGAGATCTTTTTTTTCTGTGTGGTATTTTATGATCGCCGTAGAACTAAAAGATAGTGAATATAACGAAAACTAATTAAACATAAATATAACTTTAAAAATTAATTGATGGCATTTTCAGGGTTATAACAGTATTATAAATTCGCTTTACATGTTTAAAGAAACACTCGAATATTTCTAAGATTGCGCTCGAAAGAATCGATTTTATTTAAATAATTTGATCTAGTGGCGGACATTTTCAGATATTTAAATATTTTAATCGTTATACATTATGAAAGATTTGTCTAAATAAGTAAAGATGTGCGAATTATTATTATAAGCTTCAATAGGAACGATCTTTGACTATTTTTGATGTTATTATATTTATGTGGCAGTCGGCTGGCTATTTTTTATTTTTTCGTACATATTTCATAACTTAATTATTTTTCGCCAAAAAGTTTCACCAAAAATGAATCGACAATCACCGAAGTCCATTTTGACGATTTTAATAAAAATATTTAAAACGCCAATCTTGAGGCGAATGAAAAATAAATCATACACTCATGCATTTGCAAGTGATAACAAACAAGCTTTTCACGTTCCGATCACATTTCAAGGCACATTCACAAGCAAAGATACAATTGTCATTCACTGCAACAACTGGTGCTGTTATCATCTGCGATCAAGTGAAGCTTGTTCTCCAGCATGGTCAGGGTATTGGAGGAAAATTTGAAGAGCCGCCTGTCATGGATTCTCTTCAAAGCAGGACTATCTGGATGTTTGAGTTTCAAATGGTGGTAATGATGCTCTGGCCTGTCTGTGGTGTGACCGCATTCCTCACAGACGTACGTCTTGTGGCGTCTCTCCTTGTAGGCGTACGGAACTTCCACACCGTGAAGCTTCCTCTCGTGGGACTCAAGAGAACACCTTTGGGTGAAAGCTTTGTCGCACGTACTGCATTTATATGGACGGACACCTATTTGATTGATAAATGGAATTAAATTTAACTTATTACTCATTAACTAGTTTAATTTAATAATTTATTTATTGACGGTCTATTTTTTGTTAAAATGTTTTCATTGGTCAAGATGCATTACATTAAAGAATTAGATTATCCACATTCTACTCATCTCAATCACAACGAACAAGCAAGAATATGAATGGAAATTAACATCCAATAAAGACCTGTATGTGTTCTCGTGTGCCTCTTAAGGTCAAAGGTGTCGTTAAAGCCCTTTTTGCAGATGGAACACGTATATCTCTTAACCTCGCTGTGACATTTCATGTGTCTGTTCAGGACACGCTGCTTGGGGAAGGTTTTGTTGCAAACCGCACATTTGAACACGTCGCCTGAAGTCGTCTGCTGAGTCGAATCTATTTATAAATGGGAAAACAATTTATTGCATGTTCTGTTCTTGAGAATTAAATCCAGTCCTCACCTTGAGCTGGTAATTTTTCTGTCGCGAGGAGATTTTTGAAACCTCGCCCTGAATTTGCGAGTTCGACTTTTGGCAAGAGGGGCAGTAGAGGTGTGCCCTTCTGTTCTTCAGGTGCTGAGCTACTTGTCATTTGTAACTTTGAAAATCTTTTCTGTGAAAATATAGGGGGAGATGTGACCAGTTCACGAAGAGTTAGCGCTGAGGAGGGTGAGGCGAAGCTTTGAATTTCGATGGACGAATGGTTGTTGCTACTTTTGTGATCCGTGGGACACATTGAAATTAAACTTGAAGTCAACCGACGAGGATCATTAAAGACTGAATCACAAAGGGAGATATTTGGGTATATGTCTGGAAAGTTAAATCTGCAGTTTCTGCCTTCATATCCAGATAATGGTTGGGCAGAAGTTCCACTTCTGTTCAAAGGTTGAGCCAATAACTCGACAGACTTGAAAATTGAATTTTTAAAAGTTCCAGTCTGCTTGTTGGAGGTGGTTTTATGTGCGAGGGATTGATCGACGTTGCCCTTGGAAGTTGACTGTCCAACCAACAGATCAATGGAGCTGTAGATGGAGGTGCCTCTATTCCTGACATTTTCCTTCTCGTGTTGCACTTGATCCGAGGGATGCAGAACCAGCCTTTCTGGAAAAGAAATTGAAATATTTTTTATTTACATGATTCACTTCAAAATATTTTCACGGAGTAAGTTACCGTTCATGACGAAATATAAAATGGAGAGAAACAAGTCTTCCAAAGGCATTTTAAGTTGCATGCAACAAAGAGTTTTTGCCAATAATTCTTTGCAGGATCCTTCGTTTACGTCGGTCGACATTGTCTTCAAGTGATGAATACGATACCCTCGACTGACGATACATGAAAGTTTAGGGCCGTTGGCTACAATCACAAATCACCAGACTACTCCTCTCAAAAGGAACCATCCGGCGTGAAATAGACGAAGGAAAATCGACGAAGGAAAGGAAAGCAGTATGTCATTTAGCAGGAGGACAATGCATGTAACGGATGGATGGCGGAGACCGTCAATGAAGCCAACCAAGAATGGAATGGAGAGATTTTTTACAGACGCAATCAAGCACATCCAACCACGAACAAGAAGACAACGCGTGGATGGTCGGGATCAGTTAGAGGAGGATCTTATATTAGAAATATTCCTTCGTGTCATCGGATCCTGCTCCAACCAGGAGATAATCAAACATCGTATTTGCTAAACTCCACGTGATAGGTCTCTTTTATAGTTTCATCGGGTTTCCTTTAATGTTCCAGGTGGCATACCATTCCTCAGAGGTGTAAGGTTTCCTGGTACTGACCAGATGAACCCATGCTGTCATATTTCGTCTTCGTTCATTGAATTTTCACTTTAACTATCCTCCAAACAAACCTTCAGTTATGTTTTAGTTCATTCGACATTTAGAAGAACCAGTTGTTTGTGTTTTGCTCCAATGTTTTACAGATGATTTACGATGATCGGTGATGAATGAAGCGAAATATTTAATTAAAAGTATTATTTAATGGAATTATTCATATGAAGGTGAGCAACGATATCGATGGAGAGGAGGAGGGGGTGAAGGTCACTAAATGTCAGCCAGATGACCAGGTCATAACCGGAGACAGGAATTCAAGGAGATTTCTAAGGCCCGCAAGATGGCGACCAACCGCTCATTAGTGGGACAATCCCAAGAGCTAATTATAGAACTGACCGATCCTACCGCTGATGTGGGCTGGTCTGTACTTTCGCTCACATGATTCTAGTTATATGTTGTATACAATCATGACTCAGTTATATATAATTATGACCTAATTTTATGTTTATTAAGTTTTACTTTGTATTTACACAACTAACGCTTTTACCACGAGAATTTCAATATTAAATTTTTAATCGGTAATCCATAATTTAGACCAGTTCAATCTTTCAATAATAATCTAATAATTACGTCAGATAATTAATTATTAATTTTGCCATTTCATCATCCACTCGCCATATTTACTCACACCTACACCGCGTTAATAACAACAGTAATAATTATGAAAAATTAACAGTTATAATAACCATTAATAATATTAATATGCTTATTATTATTATTGCTGTTATCATTATCAACATTATTGTTATTATTATTATTATTATTATTATTATCATCACCATCATCCTCATCATCATCATCATCATCATCATCATCATCATCATCATTTGTTTCCTCAGGAAGACGGATGACACAGGAGAATGGCGGATATGCACAGTTGAAGGGTGTCACGTGTTCAATGGAATGAATGGGGAGCTTCGTAATGGCGCGTGGAAGTTCAGTTGTCAACGGAGACAATTGAGGACCAGTGGAACAGGCTGAGATTCACTGCTTCCTTTGTAGTCTTTAATTACTTTAATTAATATAAAGCCAGCGCTTCCAGGCGAAAGTTTGGACGTAGGTGGACAGCAACGACAACAACGACAGCAACGACAACAACGACAGCAACGATAACAACGACAATCCAACAATCCACGCGTTTAACTCCAAAGGCATTCTCCAGTGACTGTGGGAGAGAACTAAACCCCAGTGACTCATTCACAACGGGGTTTGAATTTGCGCGCGAAAGAATAAGCAAACAAGAACCTTTAAAAATGTTGAATGACAGCCCGAAGAACGCACGCAAGCGCATTGCTTTGGGGTTGACACGCTTCGCTGAAGACGTCTCTAGTGAGCCAAACATGCCAACGGAGAATGCTGTACAGTTACGTGTTTCACCGATCGTACACGAAGGTTCACGCGACCATTAGCTCGTCAAACTCGTAATAATAATACTTCATCATTTCATGCCTGACAGATCTATCAAAAGAAATAGGAGCACACGTAGTGGATGTTTTCTTATCTCTCGGTTGATCTTTCCAGCAATGCCGATGACGACGACGACGATGACGATGATGAATGGAGACACGCGCCCGCGAAAGTGAAATGGTTGGCGGTGTCAATCAACGTGCTGAAATCGGGGTTCCGAAACTCCAATCATTGTTTGCCGTGCAATTATGTGAGAGACGATGATTCACTGAGGTGATATTAGCGTGTCCCTGGTGCAACTAAACACGCAAACTGCGAATCTTAATCACTCGCTTTTTATGTGGATTCCTCGGATGAGTTCTCAAAGCGCATTCACGGCCCGCTTAAGAACCGTTCAAAAAACCGTTCGAAGGCACGTGTGCCGCCGAAAAATATTCTAAGCCTCCTCCTGCTTCTGCAACGTTCTCACGGGTTTTTAGCGCTTTTCTCTTGTTCTCTTAGAACCCGAAAAGAACCAACCAACTGGCCATGAAAACATCTGCATCTCGAGAAAGAGATTTTGAAAAGTAAGCCATGAGAAAGCCGAGCAATGTCAAAGAAATAGCTGAACAAAAGCATTAAGACTTTCACACGGTCGTAAATAATCGAGTTGACTTTTCAAATGCCGCTCAGTCACAGACCCTGCCGATGAGTTCCGTCATTTGAGGTCTTTCGCAGGCAGCCTGCCTGCAATCGCTCACTTCACGGAAGCCAATCAGAGCTTCTCCCCTCTGGGGGTTGCATCCCTACAAATCTCTTATCGCGAAGATTCCGCTGATAACGAGAATAACAAACAACAACAACAACAACAGAGACAACGACAGGGAATAGGTTGTCTCAAGTCATTTCAGCTGAGACGTTGTCACCGCAGAGATGCGCATCGATTCCTGGCAGGGTTTCATGCCAGGCGGAAACATATCATGAACAGTGAAGGCTACCTGTTGATTCCACACTCAATTATTTGCGTGACATTTGTGTCATGCCTGCACGTGATGAAATGCAGTCTCCAATGTCTACAATTCTCAACAATCGGCACGAACATTTTCAAACAACGACACAACCTCGCAACGACACACGTAAGAAAATGAAACAAGAAATTCAAACCTAATGTATGCTTCTGTGGGTTGTGGACGTTCAAAGTTGCCAGTGCTTTCCTTCTTTTCAACGTTCTATCTTTTGTGGATCCCTCTCCAAATGGAGACAAACTTCTTTTGTTGCTCCGAAAGTCATTGTCGATGTTGTGGTTGTTCTGAATGTTGATGTTGTTGCAGTTGTTCTGAATGATGTTGTTGTTGATGTCAACTGCACAGCCGAAGTTCGACTCCTCGCTCGACGTTCTAACCATAAAAACCTTTGGCATCTTCGCTTCTCGACTAAACTTCACTTTTACTCAATTTAAGTTCTTCGGTTTATAAGAAAATCTCGATTGGGCAACGTTCACAACTTACGTAAGAGCGAACAGAGAGAACACAAAACAGACTTGAAACTTGTCATAGAGATTCTGTTAAGACACGAAACAGTTTCAATGAGAGAGCGTTCACTTTAAAAACATGCCTCCTTAAACGGAATCTGAAGCGAGGAACGAGAATTTATAACGGCCCAAACTTTAGGCCCTCATTACCTCCCGCGAACCTCGTCCGCTGATATTCTATTATTGGGAATGCCGTTCGGATGAAGTTTCGCAGCCGACCAATCGCAGCGCAGCGATTTAAATGACCCGCGTTTAAAAAGCCGAGCACCTGTCTGTTCTACATACCAGCACGTGTCTGGCCCAACTATGCGAGCCTACAATGGAACAGCAGGTGTCAGACTTTTTGCAACATGACCACCGATTCCCATTCAAATAATTGCGCCACCTCATGAATATTTAAACGTATTTTTTCATTTATAATTTATGCAGACATCAGTGTACGTTCGGTTTATATCCAATAACAGGAAATATTTCATTACCCGGTACCGTAGGTCTCCCAGGTTGAACTCTTGCGCAATTGGTCCTTACATGAAATTGACCCTCTCCTCGACCTTTGAACTTTGGCGAACACGCGTTGAACTTTCTCAATTAGTCAACTCTTGAGAAGGTGTCTTTTCAAATAAGAGTTCAAACAAACTTGTTTGGCGCCTACAAATACGATCTTTTGACGGAGATGAAATGGAGCCCTTGACGCAGGTGCTCTGGAAAGATGTCATCCGTCATTTAGTCTCCGTTCGAAGCGATAATTCGAGGAAGTCGCCGTCAACAGAAAGTCATTGTTGTTGTTATTGTTGGTGGTGGTCGTCGCGTTATTATTAATTATCCACTGCACGCATCAATTTGTTCTTTATGGTCTTATTAACTCCATTATACCTTTTAAGTGATTCGTCGAAAAACAACAATTGATTTCATCAGCCAAGAAATAAATTCTCTTTTGTCGTTCTCACTAAATGCTATTCATCCTAATCGTGCGTCCACAACAGCTTATCATCGGTAAGCATTTCTTATCGCTGCCAGTGATATGAATACACGGTCAATGCGAGCGGCTTGTACAAATGATAATTGGTTGATAAGATTCCGTGTTCGAATTCTCTGGCCAACCACGAGGAGAGGCTTGGCGGGTTTCCGTTTCAAGTTGGACTTCAAAGGAGACTAATGGAATCATGGAAGCGAAAATTAATAATTGCAATTGGAAACGCCACAAGTCATACGTCTGTTCTTGAAGGCTCCCAATCGAGAGAGCGCCTTTAACAGTATTATCTGACCTAGGAAGGCCTGCCTACCCACTGCGCCATTGTTTGGCTTTCCCTGAGTATTGGAAAATAATTGGTCATTTCCTTTTATCGTTATTATTAAGAATCAAAGTAGCAGGTGACGCTCCAATCAAAGCTGTTCACAATGCTTCGATCAATGATTATTTATTGGATCATTTCGAAAGGTCGGTGGTGATGATGACGATTAAAGTGAAAGTGATGATGATGATAAAGAAGATGATAAGGTCGCTTATATTTAAAATGTCCTTTCAGGACCCCTATCGGTCATCAATTTGCATTTCCCTAGAATGTGAGATTCGACCGAATGTCAAAATGTCGCCAAATTTAGAACATTTCAAAGAAGACGAAAGTTGTGCACTTTGGAACGTTCACAGATTTCTAAGTTGTTGTGACTGAATCCAGGCTCCATCTCGCTGATGTTGTGACGATGTTGTGACGATGTTGTGTTGATGTTGTGACGACGTTGTAATGATGTTATGACGATGTTGTGACGATGTTGTGACGATGTTGTGACGATGTTGTGACGATGTTGTGACGATGTTGTGACGATGTTGTGACGATGTTGTGGCGATGTTGTAATGTTGTGGCGATGAAGTTGTCATAAATGTTATGTTAAAAAACCCGACGACATCGGGTTCAGGAAAGAGTGAAAGCGATGAGAGGGGAAAGTTCTGGGTGGCGCTAAGAAGTATCGTTGCGCAACGTGACATGTGAGCGTTATCCGCTGTGACAGCAAGAATTGCTTCTTGTAACACCCCATTATTCTAGCATTGTTTGCCCTTTCAGAATTCTGCTTCATTTCATCAGCTTAATCGCAACTTTAAACACTCCATGTTTGACACGTGTGCCTACAACTCTTAATGCTTCTAAATCGGAGATTGGATGTTTCATAATGACTTAATAATTGCGTAATAATAACATAATAATCATAACGAGATACAAATGACATCATCATCAGAGTCATCCAAGCAGGCGGGGGGAATGACCACAACAAAGATTCAGATGATCAGAAGAGTAGCAGCAAACTTATCATTACCAAGATAACTGTTGTCTCCCAATGGCGGTAATCATCATCGATTCCACAAAGAACATCATCGTCATCAACATCATCGCATGAGCATCGAATGATAACAATCCAACCGGGGACATCCCCTTTGAGACGTTCCATTTCCGTTTGTACTTGTTAGTTTTGGAATTGTTTCCTTGACAAGTATTCAGTAAATTCGAGTGCCCAACTCGATTGGAAGCTTCAAACAAGATGGATTCACGCTCTTGAAAGATGTTACATCCGACAACATTAAAAATACATTTATCTACTTCCTCTCTTTCTTTATGTTCTGTGTTTTCTTTATAAATATAATGTAATGCTTGCAAGGTATATATCTAAGGTATTCTTCTTCTTCTTCTTATTATTATTATTATTATTATTACCAGTATCATCATCATCGTCATCGTCAATGTTGTCATCATGGTCTTGGTCATCATCATCATCATCATCGTCGTCATCTTCTTTTTTCTTAGCTATCATCCTCAATTTCTGAAGCAAGAGTTGGCAATGGACTTGAATATTCGACAGAAAAGGGAAATGCTCAATTTTACGACTGCTTCACAACTTTGGCAACAGAAGACGATGCACGANATCATCATCATCATCATCATCATCATCATCATCATCATCATCATCATCATCATCATCATCATCATCATCATCATCATCATCATCATCATCATCATCATCATCATTATCATTATTATTATTATTATTACTATTGTTATTGTTATTATTATTGCTATCATCATCATCATTGTTATATAATAACAATCCCTTATAAATTAATCCACGCAAATCAACATTGCTTTGATCTTAGTTCGTTACAACATTAACATTTGGAAATGATGAAAATGATTATGATAACTACATAAATGCTGTTATCGCAAAATCTGATTTAAATGAGATAATTGTAAAAGTAAATATTAATATTAAAAAAGTAATGATTAATATAATTAAAAAAAGGAATTAACAATAAAATTAAAAAAATGGATAATTATAAATTACCTCCTCAAATAAAACATAGATGTCAGTCCGATCATTAATTGGGCGTCCTTAATTGTACGCAGGTTATTATAACAACCCGAACCAATATTTGTGTCCAGTCGTCATAATAAGGAGGTAAATATTTGATTTTAACAAACCGACATCAATTTCTTCATCAACATCACTGTCCTCTTTACCAACACCACCACCGCAATCGTCATCATCATCATCGTCGTCTTTGTTATCATCATCATCACCCTCGTGTCATTCCTTCCACAAAGCCACCATCCCATCCACCCATCATCATTAACGACCTCATCATAATCGTCACGTGACAAGTTGGCTACTTCATGGAATGAAATGAAGCACATCATAGGGGACATTCCTTCAACGCCCGAGAAAAATTTTCGACATCTCGGGTCAAAGGTCACAAGCACGTGGTTCGTGTCGTTAGCCTTCTGACCTGCCTCTACGCGAAGGGTCAAGAACAGGGCAGAGTTCAAAGCCCTTTTTCTCTTTGACCTTCTCCTCTGATTCGAGTTCATTCTTCAGAATTACGAGCAAGGGCACTAATAATAATAAGACCTGCTTTATCTCCTGGAATCGGACCCAACGCTGAGAAATTCAAATGACGTCGATGAGAACCTTCCAGTGACATGCGTCGTTACGGCCAGCTACATTCGATGCTTCAAAGAAATCAAAGAGACCACGATTGAAAACACTGCTATCAGTGAGATAACTGTTGTGACTTATCAGAGATAACAAATTGACTCCATTCACTGATAACAAATTGACTCCATTCATTCGTAACGAAGTCGTTGATTCAATTACTGGCTTTGCGAAACGATCCACCAACATTTGCTTTTGAGGATGATGATGACGACATCGACCGTTGCGATGTAAACAATTGTTTTATTTACAGACGTAATGTTATCAACCCCTTTAACTAACTTCTCCTCTTATGGATTATAAAATGTTTGAGTAACAACTGATTTTAGTTGGATATTATGCTGTTATATTTTATTTATTTCTTAAAATTTGTTATCTGCTTAAACAATGTTTGCGCGAATGAGCAGGCAACCTGTTGAAAATGGAAACATTCACTGCTTAATGACGGGAATGCTGGACCCTTCAAGTGACACGCAACACTTCATTTTTATCCATCCGCTCGTCCATTAACCTTCCATCCATCCATCCGTCCCTCCCTTCATCCATCCATCCATCCATCCATCCATTCCTACGTTAATGATCGCCTATCACATTGTCTTTGATGTTTGTGACGAGAAGAACATTTTGTAGCACAAATAATAAAACTTTGAAACATTACAAATTTGCTAACTAATAACATCTCTTTCTTTAAAAAGATTAGTTTTCCAACAGAATCCAAACAAACCAATAATTATTTAACATTCGACACCAATTATGAAAATGCATTAGTGATGTGATGTATTGTCAAAAGAATGGAAGGATCTCTTTTAGACGAAAGTGTTGAGGTTTCCGAAGTAAATAACAAGAGTTTGTTTTTTTTTTTATAAATAAAACAATTTCTCAAAAGTTTTCTGCGGGGAGCAAAATGAAGAAATTAATTTATGGTTTGCAAGCGGTTGGTTGATTTCTTTGAGGTTTCCTTGCCTTGGTTTTATTCGAGGTCTGCTTTGCTTTAATTCTACTGACCAGAGATCGCTTTGATAACAAAATTAGAAACAATTTTAATAATAATAATTGCATTTATAATAACAACAGCTTCAATGTATTATTATTATTATATTCAAATTCCAGCGATAAATATAACTCAGTGGAAATATGCCAACTAAATGGCCACATTAACGTGCTTGTCCACTAGCAGGTCACAAATTAGGTCAGGTGCTTTAACCTTTGACCCAACAACGACTGCCGGGATATTTTGAGAGAATTTTATTTATTAGTGTACTTGTCGCGTTGATTGATGATTATGTATGATGGTGACAGTGATAATGATGATGGTGACAGTGATGATGATGATGATGATGACAAAGACGACGATGATGATAATGCGATTACTGCGATACCATGAGCGCTATTCAAGCAGTTATGTGTAAATACATAATAAATGAAATATTAAAGAAACTAGATCAGATGATGTAGTGATAATAATCAGAAATTAACGAAAACAACGACATCAACGGAATTAACTGCGATATTAAAATTAATATTGTTGTTAGTGTTATTATTGTTACTATCATTACTATTATTTTTATTATTAATCCGAGTTCCCATGGAACAACTTAATGTAGAGATGCATTTCAAGAAGTTCCCTTTTTTAAAGGTTTAAAAAAGTAAGCATTGACTTTAAGACCACATTTGATAAAAATAATTAATTAGTTAAACGGGTTTAAATTAAATTAATCACTTAATTAAACTGTTTCAAAATTAATTTCCAATTGAATCGTCATACTGCTCGCAGCTTATTATTTTGTAAGTGAAAAAAATCTTTCCAATTTTAGACTTTTGGCTACTTTTAGGCCAATTTTGCTTTTATTCTGATTTATACAAATTAAATTAATTGCTTGACTCCCTGGGGAAATATAACTGATCATGCCCTCCCTAAAACAGACCCCAACCGGACAATCACATCAATAAGCAGTTGACTCGAACCATGAACCATTTAGCCAAACTCCTGCTCAACTCCCCGCTCCAAACTTGCGGCAGCCACCACCACTACCAGCCCTCAATTAGCGTGAATCGTGGGTATCTATCGCCAGTCACCACAACCAACCCGAAAGCGAGGTTCTTCCGAAGTCGCAGAGCCAACCAGGCTTCGAAACTGAGCCAACTGACATTTGAGACATTCAAAACTGTACGCACGTAATTATTCATGTACAACACAAACGGGTCAGAATGAGACGCCCGACATTTTCAACATCAAAGAATCATCAACCGAATTTTTAGCCGACATTCGCAGTCACCTCGGACTTTTTTCATCGTAAGATTCAACTTGATTAAACACAACTTTATAAGTTACCCAAAAAAAAAAAAAAGAAAACAAGACGACAAAGAATGGAATTGTGCCACACACGTCGTTTGCGTGAGAATGTGTTCGAACCAGCATGAAACAATCTGGAATCTTTCCTCAGGACGCCACACAAAAGATAGATGACGTTCCGGACTGAGCTGCACGGAAAGCAGGAACGCGCATCGCCATCCCTGAATGTCGTCACCGGAAGTGTCGAAACGAAACGAATAAAATCGAAACGCTGTGGTGCATCGGGCACGATTAAGCTATCAAGAGACTAACCCGCTAAAACCAACGCATGGGAGCCAACTCGGTCAAAACCGATCACGTGGTGATCTCGGTGGTGATAAAAGTTTCAAAATGACTTCCGCACTCCTCGTCTGTATAAAGTGGACGTGTCGTAAAAGCTTGCTTTCGAGTCAAAAGTCGTTAATGATAATAATAACAACAACATCAACAACAACGTCAACAACGTGACAAACGCACTTGGACGATTGATGAGTGGAAACGTCATAAAAGAGCTCTTGATAAGATTCTTTTAAATAAATCATCAATGGGGAATATAATGAAGAGGAGAAGGATAACAATGCTGCTGATATTATGACGATATCTAGCAGAAGC
Source organism: Hirudo medicinalis (assembly GCA_011800805.1). NCBI lineage: Eukaryota > Metazoa > Annelida > Clitellata > Hirudinida > Hirudinidae > Hirudo > Hirudo medicinalis. The sequence goes on along the minus strand of MPNW01000662.1, from coordinate 16,118 downwards.
ACAGACGACAGAGCGGGTCAGTCCCGAAAGCATTCAAAAAGGGAACGGCAGGAGACCGGATCCGGAGGGTCAGTTGCGCTCCGGCATCGGCCACATTCCCCACAGCTGAAATGGAAAGATGTCACGTTGAGAACTCGAGTTATAATTAAGCAGATGTGTTGTATAAATGTGAACTATGAAAGCTTATAACCACCTGCGAATCATTGACATCCATGGATGGAACTTGGTTCAGCTGCCAGTTGTCGAGGTCTTGAGGAACCCTGGAGAACGAGGACTGGTGGTAATACATCGGGTTGGAGTTTGGCGCTTGGAAATGTTGCGGCGTCAGTCTTTCCGGGAATGAGTTCGGGGCGGCACCCGAACCATTGGGCATCACGTAACTCCCGAGAGGCTGATCAGAATGAGCACAATGATTACGATTTTGAACAGACCAGTGAATCAAAAGTACCTACCATCATGTTTGTAGACGAATCGAAAAGAGATGGCACGTGATGCGACATGGAGTGGCCACGGAAACCGGATTCCAGGTTGAACGAAGGAGCGTTGGATGGAAAAGCACTATTCTGCTCCATCACGTGAGAGGAATCTTGTGCCGGTACGGTCGACGGACTTCTAAACAGGCTAGGTGCTGTCGATGGAAAGTAAAAATTTCAAAGTAATTTTTAATGCAGGTCGATACCGCAGCCGTCGCGCAAAAACGTACCGTGAGATAACGGCCAAGCCGGCAAATTTCCCATTCCCTGCTGAAGGTTAATCATCATGTTGGGATTCGAGGTCAGATTCTGAGACGAGGGCGCAGAAGTCGGAGCAGACAAGGTGGACGAGTTCATGATCTGTTGTTTCTTGTTGTTTCTTTCTGTGCCGATGGGCTGGAGGCGAGGTTGTTTGCGCGACTCTGCGGATCTCATCGCGGACGAATAAGGAAGGAGGGTCGGTTCGACGTCTCTAATCCTTCCGTCACATCCAGAAACATCGTTCAGCCCATCTTCAATTATCCAAAGAAATGGTTATTAAATCTCAATTAAAAACAACCCAATATTAAATAGAAACTATAACAAAGAAAATTTGTCTGCGCGATTAAAAATAACGTCGGCAGTGCTCACTCGAACCGGCAGCATCTTCGGTCACGGGAAATCGTTGCGACGAGAACTCATAGAAAGAGGCTTGGTTTGTGAGCTGAGGAGGGAATCCCATTCCGAGGTCACCGCCAAAAGCTTTGTACGGCGAATTGGCTTCAACAATTGAACTGCTTTGATAGGATTGCAGAAGTTTCGGTACGTTGCGGGTCTCCGGCGACTGGCCGACCACGAGGTTGATGCTGGATTTGTACATGGACGATGACAAATGAGACTTTAAAATGTTTTGAGGTGACATGGACATGGGTCTGGAATGAAAATTTGGTGCGTTCGGGTTGAGATTGCTGATGATCTTCATGGGTAAGGCAAGCGCTTGAGAGGATGGAGTGTTATGTTCCTGACCATCAGATTCATGTCCCTTAACTTTGTCTTTTGGAGACTGAAGGAGCATCATGAGGTTATTGTGGCCTATAGAATCGGACTCGACATATTTCTGAGGTTCAAAATGATCGTTTAGATCTATATTGAAGGCCTGCAGAGATTCTGGAATAGTCGAGGGTCGAGTTTGAAATGTAGCTAAAGATGGAGGGGTCTGAGATCGAGCCTGGAAGGAAGGTGGTCGATATCCTGGAGCCTTGGATTTGTCGGCCGATATGTCGCTCGAAGAGCCAACCGGATTCGATATCTGAGTACTGGCTTGATTCCCAAATAGGGACGAACCAAAGAGACCAGCTCCGAACGGAGAGTATTCACCAGTCATGCTCCTAGAACCTGTGATGGTAGAATAGGTTGGAGTTGAAGGCTGTTCCAAGGTGCTCCTGAAACTAAGATAGGAGTTTGAAGTAACCATCGTCGATGTAGATGTCGATGACATGACATTTTCTTGACACCACTCAGACTCATCTTGCATAGCCAAAGTCTGGCTTACCATTGGTTTGGCATCACTACTATCAGACACAACAACAGCATTTGGAGACCTTTCCCTGTTTGTTTTAGAAACAGATTTCCATGCTCCAATGGGGAATGTTGTAATTGGTTCTGGTTTTTCATCAACAATCTCATTAGATGGTGATTCAGTGGTGGCTTTACCGACTCCATCAGCCATACTGTTGTCCCAGACATTAGATGTGATAGAAACATTGGCTTTCAGAGTATCTTTATTTGCCATTTGAGGCTTTAGCCAAGCATTAGGGGTTGCCTTGTTCTGATCTGCCAAGGCAGTCTGAATCTTTCGATTTTCCCAGACATTACTAGTAGGGATTATGGATGGAGTAGCTTGTACACCTGAAAATGAACTAGGAATAGCCAAGGAATTTTTCAAGGCTAAAGATGTGTTTCCAGTCTTCCAGGCATTGCTCGTAACTGGCACATCATTGGAGAATGATGAGGTGGCACCAGTGGTTTGCTGCTGCTTAAAAGCAGTGATGAGCTGCTCAATGTCTTTGTCAGATTCTCTTATGAGAGCCTGAATAAGCTCAGCTGCTTTGTTGACTCCATCATTTGCACCCCTAATGGTTACAACAGCATCATCAGAATACTTGACTTTGTCCAGGTCTATCTTTGCTCCTGAAAATTCCCTGATGGCGTTTATGTTGCAGCCGGCTCTTCCGATGACGCGACTTACAGCTCTGGCTGGAACGTCTATTTTTTTCATTTTTTTAAAAGAATCTTTTGAACTAATGAAAAAGGTTTGGGTGTCATCCTTTTTCAAGGAACTACTTTGACTGATGGATGCAACCTTCTTTTTGGTGAAGGTTTTTAGGTTACTGTTAGTACTGTTTGATGTTACGACTGTGGGTTTGAAGGAACCCATTGTTGCCGTAACAATGTTTACAGCCTTGGCAACAGAAGTGGAGGAGGACGTTTGCGACGACGAACGAGTAACACTCGATGAAGCCACCTTTGACTGGGTGGAATCTCTCAAACTCTCATTTGTTACTTTTGATGTAACTTTGTGGTCTGTCTTCATCTTCTGTGTGCTTGGCGTAGAAACTAGAACAGGTGCTACAACCACATTTGCTTGGGGAAGAAGCCCAAAATCATCAAGGTCACCAATACTGGACAGTTTGGATTTTAGATATGAAGACTCCGTTTTAATCAACTCTTGACATTTGTTATTCACTTGCGTCTTGGATTCCTGCAGGGGCATGCCGCACAATGAAGCTGAGGTACTGACTAAGGAACCAAGGTCTTTTAATGGGGTTACTTGTTCAATGGATTCTTGGACATCTCTCTGAGCAACTTTCTTTTTCATGCCAGTCAGCTGTTCAATCATTTTGCCCGGATTGTTTTCCTTCTCAACAACCTCTTCATCCGAGGCACTTTTGTGAGACGACTCTTCATCACTTGCAGCTGATCCTGACCCGTGTTTTGACTCCTGACGAGAACATATTGAATTCTTCTGTTCATGCTCCGAAGTTTTTGAACTCAATGCTACTTTTTCTTTTTTCTTCTGCTTCCTTTTTTCACGTTTCTTCTCACGAGCAGCTCTTTTTTTGGCCTCCAATTTCTTTTCCTGTTGCAGTTCATCCAGAAGTATGGCAGCATTCTTATAAGCTTTCATTTCCTGAGCCTCTTTAGTTTTTTTAATGATCTCAAGGCTTTCAAGATACCGGGAGGCGCAATCGGGATCTTCGGACTCTTCTGCATTATTTTGAAACTTCTGGCATTCTGGATCTGGTGGCAATTGACCAACATGGTTGACCAAAAATCTTACGACATCCACATGCCCTTTCCTGAGAGCAGCAACCAGACATGACACTTTTCTGCCATCTGTTGCATCAGCATCTGCTCCACTGAGAACAAGTGCCTTTACAACATCAATGTGTCCAGCATAGCAGGCCATCCAGAGGGGTGTTGTTCCCTTCTTGTTCTTTATGTCTATAGGGGCATGACGTGCTAATAGAAGTTCAACAAACTTGTAATGTCCTTTCTCTGCGGCTATTCCGAGAGCAGTGTCCCTGAAGTTTCCAACATCTGCTCCTCTGTCGAGCAGAACCTTTGCAACTTCTGCATGCCCCCCTTGAGCAGCCTCCATCATGGCTGTTGATCCACTCTTCGTTCGATGTTCAATATTTGCCTTGTAATCCAATAAGAGGGACACAATTTCATGATGACCTTGGAAAGAAGCAAGGGTAAGGGCAGAATTTCTGTTTGTTTCTATAGTGGCATTAACGTCACTTCCTCTCTCTAGAAGAAGTTTCACAGCCTGAATGTGTCCATTCATAGCAGCCAACATAAGAGGTGATATGCCAAGCTTGCTATTGGTTCGAGAATTTATCTCAGCTCCATGGTGAAGCAAGAGTTCCATGGCCTCAATGTTGCCATTGGAAGCAGCTTGACTGAGAGGGGAATAATCAGACACATTTCTGTGCTCCTTGTTTGCCCCACGATTCAAAAGCATATCAATAACTTTGATGTGACCGTTGGCACATGCCAAAGACAAAGCAGTGTCTTTGGTTCTGTCTACTTCTGCCTCAATCTTAGCCCCCTTTTCTAGTAATAGATCGATGATAACATCGTGTCCGGAACTGGCTGCATGAAGTAACGAATTGAAGCCTTTCTTATCCTTGTGCTCCAGATTTGCATCTTTGCTCAAAAGCATTTTTACAACATTAAGGTATCCTTTGGAGCAAGCAATTATGAGGGCAGTCTCCTGACTCCCCTCCATTTGGGCATCGATATTAAAGGACGGTTGGTATAGAATTGAAGATTGTGATGAGAATTCTTGGGAAAGATCTTGCAACGAAGACTGTGAATCCAGGAGGTGTTGGTGAGCAGTTGTAGAACTGAGAGTTTGGCATTGAATTACATTTTTGTCCCCACAAATTTGGTAGTTTGATGGAATTTTTTCTGAAGATGTAGTAATAGTAAATGTTTATTAAACTTCCAAAACAAGGTGCTTAACTTCAATCTCACCTTGAGATATGAAAGAGGATGTACTGAATTTTTCAATGTGTTCAAACATCTGTAGCAAATTAAAAACAGCACATGACAATAAGCTCAGAACAACCTAACAATCTTCTACTTACAGCATTGGCATCTGCATGTTCCACGCCCGATTCCAAAAGATTTTTATGGAGGAGCTGCAATGATTTCTTATCCAACTCCTCAACGGACGTTGCAGGACAGCAACCACAGGCTTCACAAGCTGATGTACTCTTATAAAGTTTCTGTTCAACTAGAAGAGATTTAGGCGACGAGCCCAGGCCCGATCGAAGTCTCTTGTCGGCTTTATGAGAAGCTAAATTGAATGATATTTCCAATAAGTTACATAAATTTGGACCAATAATAAAACACTTATATTTAAACTTAGTAGTTGAAATTATGACGAACCTTGCGAGGCTGCCACGACATGTTTCCAGTTGTTAGAAGCAGATTCTGAACTGAGAGAAGACCGTCGGAGACGTTGGTGGACGTTTTGTCGTAGGCACTGCTTTTTGAGCTGCAACATTTGGTTAGGCAAATTAGATAAATAAAGACTTGTAAAAACATATTTTGAGTATGTTACTTGGTCAATCTTCAATTTAGACTGCTGGCAATGGGATGGTTGCATTTGAAGAGATTTCTTGAAGAATGGTGACATCACTTTCTTGCAGGAATCATCTTCACCAACATCTGAGTCCTCTGAACAACTATCAACTTTGGTATTATAAGCCTGCTCATCTTCAACTGCAAAAAAGTTTCAAGTCTTAGTATAAATTCAGAATATCAAGACAGTCCAAGCAAGCATTACCTGTAGATGCAATGGCAAGATCGTTTGAAACAATGGAATGGGTTGGTGATACGTTCAACTGAGGCACGGAGGGAGATCTACTCTGCTGGCCATCAATTTAGGGAATTAGTAATAAATTGCAATAATTCCACAAATAAGGCAATCTAGAGGAATGCTTCGTAATACATATCAATTTATATATCATATATCTTCCTCTTCAACCCTGAAAAGGAATTAATTTACCTGAACATCAGAAGACCATTCCGGTTCGTCATCGTCATTCTCTTCCTGAGATGAACAGGACGAAGAGTCGCCAGTCAGGTGGAACAACATGCTGACGATGTCTGCATGACCACCTCGAACAGCCTCAATAAGCATTGTCGACCCATCCTACAATTATTAATATTAGCTCAATTATATTAATAAAAAATTATACTTAATGTCTGGATATAATGATTTGGTAATGAACACAAATTCAACCTGGAGCCTAAAATGAGGGCTAGCACCGTTTTTGAGAAGGAGTTGAACGATCTGAAGGTTGCCGCTACAGCAGGCAGCCGACAAAACGGTTTCGTCGTTGTTCCTGGATGTTTTATTTACGTCTGCTCCTGAATCGAAAACACAAATTGTAACACTCCAAATTTGCCACATTCACCTAGATTTATTTATTTGATTAAAGTCTGTTGCTAGACTCAATTAATATTAATATATTACCTTTGCTAATGAGAAGTTGTGCAGTGGAAAGATGGCAGAACTTTGTTGCAAGCATCAGAGCTGTTCTGCCAGACTCTGTCTCCCTATCCTGTGACAGTTATGTGAAGTGAGATAAAGTCAGAAAAATTAATGAGTCATAGTTGCAGAAATGGCAATTAAATTTTATTTTAAAAATAACAATCCATCATAAACAACTGTTACATAAGAAGGCTTACAATTGCAGCTCCATGACTGATAAGTAATTCAACAAGTTGAGTGTGGCCTTTTCTAGATGCCTGCGTAAGGGCATCCTCACCAGATTTTGTCACGGCATTAATGTTGGCTCCTAATTGTTGGTATAAAAAAATCAATTTAATCTGTAATATATCAGGTTATAAAACTAAATAAAAAAGAAATTATTATGAATTATATAAATTTGAAGACTTCATACTCATGGAAAGCAGGAAGTCAACCATCTTGATGTGATTTCTTGAAGCTGCCACAATTAGAGGAGTTAAACCCTCTTCATTGGTTTCCTCAGTACTGGCATCATGGTTCAACAATAATTCTGCAAACTTGACGTGACCCTCTTGAGCTGCCAATATTAGCGGTGAGTCTGGACAATTCTTTTGCTTCTCTACCTGCACATTTGTAACACCTAGGCTATAACTTTAGATCCAAAAAAGCTTATAGTATGATTACCTGAGCTCCAACTTCAATCAAATATGACCCAACATGGACATGTCCGGAGAGAGCTGCCTTTGATAGTGCATTGTGAAGCTCACTTGCATGACTCCTGACAGTGCCATGCTCGACAAAAAACTTCACCAACTCTGAGTGGCCTGTTTCGAGAAAGAGGACATGTGTTGCAATGTTGAAATTTTAATAAAATGTGTCAATCAGACCTTTGAAGGCAGCCAATGCCAAGGGAGTTTCCTTAAAGCCCTCCAATTGGCGTACTATGATAGCACCATGCCTGACAAGAGCGGAAACCACGTCTAGGTGACCGGCACAAACTGCCTCCATTAGAGGGGTAAATCCAGCTTTGTTGACAACTTCCATGTTGGCTCCCTGTTGGGCAAGAAATCGAACAATCTTTTCATGACCCAATCTTGAGGCAATATGAAGTGCTGTGTCACCTTCGAAAGGTCAAAAAATCAATGTAAGAAATGAGTTTACTACTTTAGTACAATAAATAGATAATCTTTGGACAAACCATCTCTTCCTTTAAGGGATGCATCACCCTGATTGGAACAAAGCAGCTGAACGACATCTAGATGACCCGAGCGACTGGCTCCCATGAGAGGCGTATAATTGTTCAAATGCCTTCCATTAGCACTAATTCCCATCTCAATTAAGCACTTCAAGATGAATAAAAAATCAATTCAGCAAATTCATTTAGAGACAAAAACATCACCAATCGATGTCTTACCTCACAGAGACCAACTAAACCACGTTCTGCTGCTGCATAAAGAAGATTCTCAGATGTTTCGTGTCGTGTGTGATCGTCCATCAAATGCCGCCAAACAAGTTCGATGGCTTCAAAATCTTTCTCGTCACAAGCCTTCTTCAAGAAATTCTTAAGTAAAACTCTGCAATTGAATGCTTGTGTTACTCACTTAAAATAAATTAATGAAGTAAAGCAATCAATTATGAAATCTAACATGGTCCTGATCTGTCTGGATTTTTCTTCTTGGCTTTCAGGACAACTGTATGTAACATTGAAGAGATTTAAAAGACTGAACCAAAACAAAAACTTTATGATGAAATACAAACCCATTGTGAGGGAAGCTTTCAAGTTTTTTATGTGTATTACAGAGAAATTCTTGAAGGGTATCAACTACTTGAGACAGTTTTCGGTCCTGGAGATCTTTGAGACAATCATTGGAAAGATTTAAGAAACCTGGAGTGTTCAATTAATCAAAAATTGTCTAATTGTATGCGAGCAAATACATCACATAACATTTTAAATGTAATCTTGAGCCTTTTCAATAAAAATCTCTAATTTTATTCAGATAACACATTTAAGTTACCTGTTTCTTTTAATTTGCACAGGCTACTTCCCTCCCATGATGTATGGTCACAGTTGAAATTCTAAAATCCATTGTTGTCAATCATAATTCAATCACCAAAGAAAATTATCAACTGGTAATTTGTTTGCTACAATGTTTGGATAATCAAGTGCACAATGATAGATTTTGAATGATTTTGATGAGTATGTACCCATAACAATTTAAAAAATAGTAAGCTCTTTGCAATAATTATATCTTAGGAAATATCAAACACGTCAGTGCTGCTAATATAATGTCAAATGGGTTGCCATATAATAAATGACACTGAAAGCTTTGAACTTTGTTATTGGTTTTGAGAAACAGAAGACGTAAATATTAAATAACAGAATGTTATGGAGGAATTGAAACATTTAGTAATCTCGCAAACATAACCAAAAATTAAAACCTTCAAAAGCAGCAATATTAAAAATTGTGGCTGAAGCTAACACTGAAGGAATAATTTGAAACAAAACCTAATAATAATAACTACCAACCAAATATTTTATATAAGCATCCAGAAATGTATGTGCTATTTTAAATTTATATATAACAATAATTAGTTTGAGGATCTATTACAAGTGATAAATATAAAATATGTCACATTGGTCAATTATGCAAATGTTGCAATGTTTTTTATGTTAATGTTAATCTCAAACATGAATAATTACATTGCAAAATGTTTGTTGAGATGACAACACAAGTTAAAATATTGTCAAAGTTACCAATAAAAAGGTAATTTCATGATTCTCTAACCATTAACAAACTCAAATTCAATACTTCACAAAAAAAACCAGCATCAGTGCATATAACATTTAATTTCACAATAAGGGTAGGATTCGTGAGAGTCTCATTTCTCATTGAAAAATCCCCGGCTCAAGACCGTATTAATAAGGTTGATGCTACAAAATCAAAGCTTAATGGATGCAAAATACTTTGGCAATTACAAACTCATGGATGTAAAAATTAAACAAGACAAACATTAATGTGTAATTTTAGAATGAGCATCAGCACTTCTGGCAAAGCATGTTGTAAACTACATTAGGTCATCAACAAATCAAGAAATGCTGCGCATGATAGCACAAATTGACAAAATTTAAATATACAGAGTACTGTGTTTTGGCAAAATGCGTTAATTTATCCTCGCTATTACATAAACACCGACAAATGTTTCACAAAGAGTTATTTCGACAAGAATTAATATTATAATTTTTTGCTACCAAACATCGACTAACCTTTGTTTCTAATCGTTCCATTTCATCGTCACTGTTGTCATCGTCACTTTCGGTCATGCAATCATTTTCACGAGTCCATAATCTGCTGGACTGATCTGAATCGATGCTGGATCCTGACGACTGGCTTAATGCAACTCCTTTATCGCTAGTAGAGCCCGACGATGTTGATACTCCTAGCCCCATTTCGCGGTCCGCGACTCCACTATGTTTATCAGTTGTCGAATTTACGACCGAACGACGCGCATTCTGCATTCTTAGATGTAAATCAAACTAGAATGATAGTTTTTCTATGTAACAGTCAAAATCCCAAAAACGTTATCGACCCAACACTAAAACAAACGACACGATAATCCAAAGTAAACCAATGTTTGTCCAGACTAAGTCGCCTTCAAAAAAGCCCGGATGTGCAAATGTACCGCCACCTACAAAGAGTTTTAAAAATTTATCAAATCACATCAGTAATTACAATACAATTATTGCTTTAATATTGTTAATTTTTGTAAAAGTGTTTTCCTCATTCGATTTTTTTCAAATTGCAGTAGCTAACTTTCCTCGCGAGAAAAGCAACGAATCAAAAACGAATTTTTTAGGACTGCTAATGCTGGTCTTTGTTTCTAGATATATAGCAATAAAATTGTGTTAAACATTAAATATTTAGCGTATTTAAAAAGCCAAAGGAGTTGGTGCATCTTAATTAAAAATAGAAATTCATTTTGTTTTAAATATCATTTATTAATTTAATATTACAAATCTGCTCATTTAACAATATGGGTTTAAATAATGAAAAATGCAAATAACGATATAAAAGCTTTTCATAAAAGAAATTCTACGCTTCTATGCAGCAGATGAAATGGTCGTTAAATAAACGAGTATGCACATAGGAAATTAAAGACTTTAAAAAAATTAACAATGAGTGGGAAGACCGGCTTAGATTTGTTCAAGATTCGATGACGAAAATAAGTGGTTAAGTTGATAGAATTACTAACGTTTATACATTTGCTAGTGTCTAATCATCCTTAATCTCATCGAATTCATTCAAGTCTAAGTTTTCTCGTTAAACTAAAACAAAATCATGCGTAACTGGAGACCACAACGTATGTCCGCACTCTCAAATTACAAGATATTGCTTCACCTTAGGCTAGATTGTCTAAAGCATGTAAGAGCACCGTTTTAATGATAATCATCCAAACTAATGTTAATTCAGAAATACTGGATTACGATATTTCGCCAGCAAGATCTTCAAATACCATCCCCAATTTCTAATTATTCAATTATTGATCACAAACAAAACACGATGAAAGAATTAAGAAATTAACAATTGAACTTTGGAGAACAAAAGATCTTGCACACATTAGTTTCAGTTTTTTGTCCCAACTAAGCACTGGCTCACTACAGCAAGCAGTGATGGTTTTTCTAGTGCAGCAGCAATCCTTTCCTTATCTGCCAGCTGTTTGTTAACTAAAAAAAAAAAGAACTCGATAACAACAACAAAAAATGGTGAAACTGACATCTTGTGTCATTTAATTTCATACATACTTGCTAGCTCAGAGACATGACTACCAGGTGTGATTTCTACAATTACCTGAGAAAATGTTACAAGTCTTTTATTTAAACTCAAAATTATATAAAATAAAAATAAGTGTGTGAGGCGAATGATAGCATTATATGAAACAATGGGATATTTTAAGTATTAATTTTGTTAAAATATCCCATTGTTTCATATAATGCTATCATTCGCCTCACACACTTATTTTTATTTTATATAATTTTGAGTATTAATTTTGTTAAAGTATTTTTATATTGAAAATTACCTTAAATCTTGGAGGAAGGCATCTCATGAGTTTGACTCGCAAGCACAAGCCTATCACTGTTGCCATACTGCAATGGGGAACTGTTGGAGTGTAATTGACATGGATTCGGTTGATATCATCATCAACCTGGAAATGCAACACTCATTTGAATTATCTGATCATACTTTGGCAATTTTAAAGAGATCTTTATCATAAACTATACAAACTTGATACATTTATTAATCAGCCTAGAAATTGATTTAAGTTTATAGAATATGTTTTACAATATGTTCTACATTTTACAATATGATTAAGAATTGGCATCTATGATCTATCATTCTTTTGTGTGCGTCCGCCACCAGATGATTCTATTAATTTAAAATTCACAACTGTAATGTGAAGAAAATTTAAATGCTAAGCATTATGAAGCAGATATCTTTTGATAGTTAATTAATTTTATAAATCCAACTTTAAAATCAAATTTTAAATTGCCAACTATTTGGCAATTAAGCATAGTTCTACTGCTAGTAATATTATTAAACCTACTGTAATTAATCTTTCTTCTACTACGTGTAACTCTTCTAAAGTTAAGGGATGCTCCGGGTCGCAGATGTTAGATAAATGGTCAAAAACCTCTCGAGAGTCTATTTTATCAACTACTGAATCATCCAATTCGTTGGGCAAAGTGTCCCGCTTTCCCTGTCTCTTAAAGACGGTGGGATAAGAGTTCTCCAATTCTCCTGAATTCATTGTTAAGCTTGTATTATCCTCAGAATTACGTAAATAGATCAGTCCTGAATTTGCGCTCAAAACATTAGTTCGAAAACAATATTCGCAAACTTATAGTATGTATAATTAAAAATAAATTGTTTTTGGGAAATTTAAGACACTTTAATGGATCGAAGAAAGAGTAATTGCCGACTAGTTTACAGCACCTCCTTCGATAATAATTTTAAAGATCATTCAATTAACGGATATAACACATCATTGCATGAAGAGCATTGAATGTGACTAGCACCAGATTTCTTTTCCATTTTTGTGAAACAATAGCGCATTCCTGAAGCACCTAAAAATAACTTAATAAGCGATAAGAAGTCTTTTCCAAAATTTAAATAAAATTCGCGATTTCACAAATTCACATTACTTTTAAATGGCTTGGCTCAACTACGCGCCAATCTTAGCTTTCGTTATCAAGAAATTTGCAAGTTCATCAGTATTATGAATTATGTTTGTAGTAATAGTTCGCTCAAAGTCAAAGTCAGGCATTTTCGTAGGATAATAACTCTGCTTTCTGGCTCTCTAGCTCTGTAATTTAACTCTGTAACCATCTAGACTCTAAGAACATGCTCAAGGGTGAGAAACCCATGCTCTCCAGCCTAACGAAGTTAAGGTCGCATCAAGGAGTTGAGCAGGATTTTGCAATTGGGGGTGCATCTGCCCAACTGGGGGCTGTCCTCAAAACTTTTTTTGGGGAGGTGGAGATAAAGACACTTCCGCACGGGGGTATAAATAACTCTCTGGGTCGCATCAGAACCTGATGGAACATTCAATAGCCAAAATTGAATGAATTTAACAATACTCTTATAACTACAACATGTTTCTTCAATCGTATATATAATGATAAAAATTTAGAACTTCAACATTGCGACAATCCTACCATGACAGAATATTCAAATTTCTTTTAAATAATTGAATGTTAGGAAATGTACCGACGATAAGTTTTAATGACCGCAAGCCTTCTAAACATCGGCAACGTCTCGTTTATGNACATTGCGACAATCCTACCATGACAGAATATTCAAATTTCTTTTAAATAATTGAATGTTAGGAAATGTACCGACGATAAGTTTTAATGACCGCAAGCCTTCTAAACATCGGCAACGTCTCGTTTATGGCAACCACAAGCTAGTATAAACTTATTTGATAACTAATTAAAACATGTCAAATGGACTGTGAGTTTGAATCCAAATTTATGAATGCCATCACTCTAATCCTGACTAATATATCAACATAAACTTAATATTACATTAACTTAAGGTTATATTATATTAAGGTAATAAACTTATTTAGACTTCATATTAACAGCCATTGTTCTATAAAATCTTGTAATAAATTTAGGACAAAAATGTAATTGTAAATAATATTTTCATACAATTTTTTTTAATAATGTTTGTAAAAATATAAATATCTAAATGCGTCTAAATACCTGAACAAAGCCACTTATTCTTAATTCTTAATTGGCATGTGAAAGGGAAAATCATAAGATGGTAGCATTGTAAAAGGTCCACTCAAATCGAAATTTTCTGAAAAAATATTATATGGTGGTGACAAGGGCTTGCGCGTAATTTCAAGGCTTGAGTTGCTGCCAGATTTCTATTCCACCACTATAATACCTATAATAATGACTCCATTTGACACTTAATAACAACTATATCTCTACCTCCATCAACAATATTTCTTGGGACTTGATTATAAATCCCTTTTACTGACAAAATACAATCCCTAAAAATTTTAAATTGTTCTTCAAAAGCTCGCAGCTTCATGAGTCGGCCAACCGACAGCGAGTATTCGCTTGCCTATGGTACCAGCTTAGACCAATCCTTCACTCCTAGAAAGTCTAACGTAGTAGATAATAACTTCTCTATTGCCCGAGGTCGTTGTCGAATGATAGAAAATAATTTTTTTTGACTATTTTACACAATCAAACGTTGTGGAAGTTTTTTGTGGATATTTCTGACTGCATTCTGTAGCTCTGGTAATGAAAGTAATTCTTTATGCAACTTTTTGTTGGCTTGTGTTATGCTCTTTTAAGTAATTTTAATTTTGAATTTGTTAGTTTTATTTAAGTTCAGATACAACTTTAGCAGAGCATGAAAAAGTCATGACTGCTCTGAAACCATATTTAATTTATATTGATACGGTTTAAAATAGGTTTGCTTTATAAATGGTATTCGCCAAGATTTAGAAAGTTTATGAAATTAAATGATAAATACTAGTACACAGCAAACAATGAGCAGAAGAGGTAGAGGGAAAAAGAGGTCAAAATCCTTACAGCCAGCACCAGCACCTAAAACCACCTGCTCTCACAAAAGTTGGCTCTCAATGGTAAGAGTCACAATTGAACATTTATGCATTTGCCATTAAGTTTTAAGCCTCAAAAAATCAAGTCAGCCGATATAAGCCAGTTAAGAAAGGGTTCCAATTCGCTTAATATTGGCTATTTTTTATTTGTCAGGATGTAATTGCCAAACCAGCCTGGGCTCCGAAGAAAGGTGGCAGATATCAATGCAGGTGGCCAGGATGTCAAAAGTCTTTCAGCAGATGCCATTCGCTGTGTTTGCAACAGTGGAACAAAAAGCATTGTTAGATTAATTATATTATTAGAATAATTATGTGATATTTATGACTAAATAGAAGTCTTAAATTATTTTATAACTATTAAATTGTTTTAACAATTATTATAATTTATAAGCATAAAGTTATATTATATTATTATTATATTAAAGTTATATTACGATTTCCAAAATCTAATTTATTGGCTAAATTTACTTTTTGCTTAACATAAGCAATTACGAGTTGGCGATGTGGAGGTGTGTCTTCTGCGAAGGACTATGGTTTTACATGAGCCACCAACTCTACGGCCATCTTCGTCGGAATCATAACTGTGTGGGATGCTCAAAGATGGTCAAGCATCCAGTATCACGGCCGTAGCACAGATTTCAGATTTCGTAGCACAGAGGCTTTGAAGATTTGTGGTCGTCGTTCGAATCATGACCACTTGGTTTACTTTGTATCTAAATTTGAGTCTTGAAGGTTTATTTAGTTTGTTGTGGTCATTATAACACAACATTGCAAGGGCACAACAAAAAGCCCGACACTGTTCGGACTGTTCTGTTCGAACTTCATTTCGTGCCGGCTTCGTGATAGCTAATCGAATCGTGGACATGTGTTTACAAAGTTTGCTTCTATTTCAGGTGACAGTTTGCTTTGAAAATTTTCAAATTAACATTTCTTGTTGCTTTTCACCACTTCTTTAATGAAACTTGCTATGACATATTCATATATGACATTCAGACATAAAGTTATTGTCAAAATCTGATTTTATTGGCTTTTTTCAGACGAAATAGGTAATAAAGAGTATATTATCTAGAGATAAAAGTATTCACCTCTCAGGGCAATTTCGTGACTTGATTGGTTTAATTTGTTATATCTCATAATGGTTAAGGAATGATCAACTGGTTTGCAGGTTCGGCTCTGAGATAAATTATTTAATGATAGGTTTTCCAAGTTTCTTTCCTCTTCACGTGTTTTGATACATATTAAGGGTCTCTGTTATCATCAATACTTCATAAAACCTTGAAGTCATGTTAATTCTTATATGGAAAAACGTAGCCTATTGGCTGGGAAATTGGTTGAGTAAGTCAGGGAGGGATGACATCAGCATATTGCTTTTTTTTTTATCTTTCAATTTCTTATGCCATGCAAACAATGCTGTTGTGTACATGTTTTTATTTGTACCTTGATCATTAACTTTGCTAATCTGAGGTCAGTTTTAACCAATT